>PVIJ01009207.1:0-68298 GCA_004024925.1 Scalopus aquaticus
TCTGTACGCGCGCTTTAAGCTCACTACCCTATAAAAATCCCCCACCCCAGCCTGACGGCGCGCCAGTCCTCCGCGAGACTGAGTGCCCCAGGTACCTGAGCAACTTTTGAGTATCTGAATAAACCTCTTGCTGATTGCATCCGCTCCAGTGGTCTCGTTGCTCCTTGGGAAGGGTCTCTCCAGACTGAAGGACACTCTCCGCGAGGGTCTTTCAATCTGAGGAGGTGTGAGCCTGTACCCCTAAATGCTATGGAGTGTTATAAACCATTATGACCACAATAAAAAAAGGATACAATTTAAAAAAATCACAAAGAAAAAACCCGCTAAGTGATCATTGGACTCTGGAGTCCTTTGGTGCTTCATGACGAGTGGTGGCAAGCTGCTGTCATTTTTGGGGGTCCGCTGTCACCACCAGCCCTGCAGCAGAAGGCACGCCTCTCCCGGGGCAGTTCCTGGGCCAGCAGCACCAGCGACACTGGGCTGCGTGGAAATGTCGCTTCTCAAGCCCTGCCCAGGGCCGCCAGTGAGAAAGGGAGTGGCCCGGGAATCTGTTTTAACAGGCTCTCCTGACACGCCGGAGTTTCAGAGCCACTGGGTGGAGGGAAATTGCCGTAAATTGCTGAACTTTGGTGTTAAAGAACTCGGTCTTGCATTTCACCTCTGCCATTACAACTATGTAACTTTGGACAAAATTTCTCAATTTCCATCTTTTTGCTAATCTGGAAAATGAAGATAATGACTTCACATTCTTCACTGGACTAGTGTCAAGGTAAAATGAAGTTTAAAATAATTGAAATGCTCACTAGTGCTGTCTCTAGAAAATAGAATTCTTTTATTGAGTCCTCATCTAAATCTATGGCTACGGATTGTTGTTTCTTCACAGGGTTGCCAGAAACTGCAAATAAAATGGAGGACTACCAGTCAAATTTGCATTTCACAGAAAAGGTGGTGTGAAATTTCGTTTTTTTCTATTTGTATTACTAATAGTGCATTTGACTTGGATTAAAAACAAACAAACAAACAAAACTATCCCTAGATTTCAAATGAAAAATTAAGCTCAGAGGATTTGAGTCTCATGATTAGCCAGAAATGTAATTGATGTGAGGCTCAGGTGCTCCACCGGAGCCCCCCAATTCCTACTACTCGTCCTTACCCCTCACCCATGGTAACATGTGTGACCTAGGACTTTTACTTTCCCTTCTAAAAGCTGATGTGGGGGTGGTGGAAACATGTTTAGGCCGGAAGAATCGTATGGTGCTGTGGTTAGTATGTGCTGTCTAAAGACCAACATTCCAACAGAAATCTTCTACCTTCCTAGGTAAACATGGGCCAAATCCATGGATTGTTCTACGGAGCTTATAACAGAACTTGCAGATTTGTTTAGCAATATTCCCTTTCTGACTGTTTCTTTTGGAAATGTCCCTGGATCCTACAGCTACTAAAGAAATGTATCTCAAAGTATTCAAATGAGCCAAACCTTGCTCTGTTGGTAGGTCGAGAAAATACGATTAATGACAGTAGCCAATGTTGGGCCCATGTCAACAGCAGGCCTCGAATGTGCTTTCTCTTGCTTAGGCACAAAAGGCAAATGGTTTAACTTCAAAATATATTTCGATTTTTCCCATACCTCACAGTTGAAAATGTTGTTGCGTCAACATTAAAAATATTTCTTCCTTTCGGCGTCCTTTTAAGAAAAATTACCAAGGAGAGTGGATATTTGCTTATTTTATTTTTTCTATTGTGGCAATGTTGGCTTACATTGTTGTCAAATTGTTGTTGTCAAGAATCCCCTCTCTCCGGATGTGGCTACCATAGGCTGCCCCCACCAAAGCTCGGGAGGGTGAATGTTTGCAACTAATTAAGTATGTTTCGATGACCGTGAGTGAGAAGGTGGAAGAGACGAATAACCAGAATAACAGGAACCAGTGCTGCTTTGGCATTTTCTAATTACTTGGCAATCAGTTGTGCTACCTATTTAGAAATTTGTTCTTGTTATAAAATGGTGGAGGCTGCCTGGGTTGCTGCTTTTGTCAAATTGTCAGTAGCAAACACTGCAAATGCCTCAGAAGTATTCATGGAATAAGGCTTTGCTCTGCACCCACACAGTGTGAACATGAGGGCTAGTGGAGTAAAAGACATTGAACCAGGTCAAGCTTGACTCCTGCCCATTTGCAACCACTTGATGATGGAGGACTCAGCAAGCTGAAGTGAAGCAGGGAGCCAGTAATTCAAGAGAGTAATTCACGGTTACTCCTCGGTTTCGAACATAAGCTCATTTTATCGCTCCTTTTCTCAGGTGAATTTAAACTGATGCTTAACTGCATATTACTGCCACCACTCTGTCGTTTGCTATCCATTTTATAAACTGACAGAATGACAAGTTTAAGGCAATATTTACCTTTTAAATTATGAGAAAATTTCAAAAGGTTTGTCAGGTCAAATTTAAGAATATTGATGTTAATTATTAATTTGCTTATGCTATGCATTTAAAAAATATGCAAATAAAGTGATAAATTTAGAAATGGTGCTTTGTCCTAGGCTCCTATTTTTTAATATGTAATACTTTCTGCCTTATAATTGAAGATGCCATCGTTTTAAATTCAATTATGATGCTATCAACAGACATTTTATCTCATCATAAGTTCCCACTTAACATTCAGAAAGCTATTGTTAAAATTTATTCTGTGTTGAGACATGTACACTGTAACTACTTGTTGTGTTGTCTTTTTTTTAAGTAACCTTTTCAAGCCTTATTTAAATGTAAATAAATCTGTGTTAATGTATTATTTTCTCTTCTTAAGATTAATTCTGTCAGTTGCCCACTATCAGGCGTAGTAAACCTGTAAACCAGTGTTAGTCAAGCTGACGCTGACTGGGGCAAGGTCAGGGCAATGTGGCAGAAGCTGTGATGCTCACCAAGTATTACATTTCTTTTCCCCCTCTTCCCCAACCCCCCTTGCAGTGAGATGAGAGTCAGTGAGGAGTCCTCAGTGCAACATGAGATGCAGCAATTATGTCTCTTGCTCATCGAGGTAGGGAAAATCCATGTGCAGGTTTTCATTCCATTATTGATCAATGACACAGTCCACTTGATGTTACAAATGGCAAAGCCATTGCTCTCCTGGATTCCTGAGTGATTATATGGAATAGAGATCTAAAACCCATGTATACTGTGCATTGTAAGGGAGAAATAAACATGTCATTAAGTACAGGGACTTTGGTGCTAATTTATGACAGCATCACCATGCCAACCCTCAATGACACATGTCTTTGCTAAAAAAAAAAAAAAATGAAATAAAACAATGGAGACTATTGCCTATTATATAACCTATTATTTAGGCATGCATATGAAGTCACTCCCCTTTTAGTAAGGGATAATTTGAGAATATACCTTACCTTATCTGACATAAATAATATATCTGTAACTGAGACAAGCTGACTGTTTCTTTAAAGACCCCATATCCCCATTACCATCCCTTAACTTTGTAAATCATTTTCATTGCAGTCTATTAAATTGTGTTGACACCGATGCCATTCTCGACACGTCTGCTATCTTTCATGTGGCAAACAGCATCAACAGCTATGTTACCATTTAGAGCAGATTTAGTTTTGGAATCTGAAAAATAATGGTCTCTATGTTCCTGGTGCTGAAATCTACCATTTTCTCAGGAGGGCTCTGTAAATATTTACCCAGATGCACCAAGGATCAGAGTTTAATGGCTAAATGCAGAATGATTAAAATGGACCTAGAGTTGGTACTTTCTGTGCCAAAGATATTATGGCATCAGATAATAGTCCCTGTCCATAACAGCAGGATCTCATTCGTCCTCCAAGTGTTGACTAATAATTCCTGCCAGCACGGCTCCTGTGTGTCCACACAGCCTGGTCACCATGGGTACATGCCAGCCCCCTTGTGTAGCTCCCTCTAGCCTTCAAAGCTGCTGGAAGGGAGAAAACCACCCCTGCCATTGCCCAGTAGGAGGGCAGCTGTGTGGGTCCCAGGGATTGTGTTGGAGTCTCCAAAATCTGTAACACCCCTTTTTTTCAGAGGCAGGAAGACCTCTCCAGCCCTGGGGGCACTGTGTCACTGGTTCTGGAAGTTTCTCTACTGGTCTTGAAAATTGTCACGGGAATATCTCTAAAGTGTATTTTCCATTATAATCCTCAGTCGCCTAATAATAAGGGGTCAAATCCAAGAATCCTTCAATTATAAAGAAGTCTGATATGCTTTTATCCAACATCACCATGTAATGTGTGAGTTTGTGTGTGTGTGTGTGTGTGTGTGCGCGCGCGCGCGTGTGTGTGTTTGGAAGGTGCCAGCCGAAGTTGTTCCCATTATAACTAAAACCAACTCTGTATAGTTTTACCCTCTGCAACTTGCTTTTTATTTTGTACAGCTTTGTAATCCTATCAGAGAGACTGAGGATATTTGAAAAATAATGTGCTGGGCCTTTGAAACCAAATCAAATGCAGAGGTTCTAGAACACTAAAAAAGAAAGTTTTACTTAATAAAAAAAAATCTCCTGTTGAAAGGTAAAATAACTTATGTATCCATCACCAGATGAACGAATATACAGAATGTGGCATTACATAAAGTGAAATAGTGTTTGGTCTTAAGGACTGAAATTATCATATATGCCACAATGTGGATAAATCTTCAAAGCACTGTGATAAATGAAAAATTAGAGATAAAAGGACCAATATTGTATGATTTCCTTATACACAGTACCTAAAATAGACATATTAATGGAGGCAAGTAGTAGAATAGAGGTTACAGAGACTGAGGGGTGGGGCAAATTCAGGATTGTGTAATGGATATAGAGTTTGGGGTGATGAAAAAGTTCTGAAAGTGGATAGTGGTGTAGTGGTGATGGCTGCAACAGCACTGAGAAAGTCTTTAATGCCACTGAATTTATGCACTTAAAAATAGGTAAAGTGGTACATTTTATGCTGTGTTTTACCCCCTCCCCCCCCAAAAGAAAAATAACTCTTCAAAGATTCTAAGACTATATACATTCTAATAGGAGGGAAATGAGGGGATTGAAGGGTGCTGCTTTGGTTTTGCTGGATTGTAAATTGTAGGAGGAAAGGAATATAATCCTGTCATTTAGTCGCTACAATGTCTATTACAGGGTAAACCTAGCCAGATCCAATGAATCCTAACTGAATTGAATTAGATCATGGCCCCCAGAATTTTACAATTTAATTTGCCCCTGGAAAAGAGGATAAGTAGATTTCCTGATTAAGCACAGGGAAATGCTTTTAAAGACGTGTTTTCTTGGAAGCCTTGGTATAGAATCGCGTGTGTCATTGCAGGCAAGTTGCTTGAAACACTTGGGAGCAAGCCAGGCAAAGCAATAGGAGAGAGGTGGTGAGCGGAGGGGCGAGTGATCAGAATTCAATCTTATGTACGGCTCTGGCAAAGAGATGTTCAGAGGTTAATAGCACACAGATACTGGCTTTGAAAAAGAACATTCTTTGAAGGAATCCAAAAGGACACGGGAACAAACTTGATTGGAATTGATTGTACAGAATCTCTACTGTGTAAAAAGAGGAGACAAGTGGGAAGTCCTGAAGATGGATAATATTCCCCTTTCAATGCAGGAAAATACAAGTGACAAAAGCAGGCAGTGTTGATAGGAGCTGAATTTTTCTGAACAGTTATTCAAAAAGACTTTCTGGCACTTTCCCTTTCTGTCACAAATGATATAGCTGTATGTCAAAAAGGGAGGGGGGCATGTTTCTGGGGAGTGATATTCTTAGGGGAACATACCCAGATTTTGCAGTGTTGACTGAAATTTTATTTTTGTAATTGGAATTCAAGCAAATAAGTTGTACTTTAGATCATTTCTTAAAAACTATAAATACATTTTCAATTTACTTAAAAGTCGAACAATGACTGAATTACACAGTTAAAATGAAACGTTCTGGTGGGGGCCTTGGGGCGGGGGGAAGTCACGTTCCTAGTGTAGGAATCTGCACGTGCACACGTAGCATCCGCCGCACCTACACGCTGTAACTCTTGCTTTGGACTGAGAGTCCTGCCTTGAATGAGTGTCTGACATTGATGCCATCAAATTGACCAGGATCAGCAGTCTGGTATGTAGCAAGGTCCAGATAACCAGGAAGCTGCTGACAGTTCTGGGGGCTGAATGTGACAAATACCAGAAACATCAACTGTGGTAGGCAGTTCTTTTTTTTTTTTTTAAAGATTGATTTATTTATGCATACAAGCTGGGGTACAGGCCAGAGGCGTGGGGCGGTGAGAGGGTTCACCAGAGACAGAGTGGGGAGCAGAACAGGCAGATCGACGGAAGCACACTGCTGAGGGGAGCAGCTGGGAGAGGCAGGAGAGGTCTGCTGCGCCATATGGGAATCTCCCTGGCCGGCATCAAACACGCGTCGCCGCTGCTGACAGCTCCACAGTGCAGTACTTAACCGCCCAGCCACCAGGGAGGCCCAACTGCGGTAGGCAGTTCTAATGGGCTGTTTGCTTATGAGGAACTGTCTTCGTTTAATTCAATATGAAAAGACCAGTTCAAGATCCCAGAGTGGGTTTTTGAGGGTGTTCTAGTCACCATTCTCTCAGATCACAGGCCGTCTAAGGAAAAGCACAGCTTAGGGATTCAATTCCTGTCTCTGCTTCTTGGCTTTAGTGAAGACAGGCAGCACCAAGAACCCAGCCTATTCTGGTCTCATTCCTTCACCTTGCAAATATCCCAGAGGACTCCACTGCTAGGGCTAGGAGTATATCCTCCCAGGTGGTTCTTTTATATTAGCACGTGTGAGTCTCTATATAGCTTTAATAATTTCTTTACATAAAGTGGGTAATACTCAGTCTTTTTCTGAAACCTGCTTTTTTGTGGTATTGTTGAAAGCAGTGGAAGGACTAAAATGAAGGGAAAAATAAGAGCAGAGACCTTATGTAATTACACATCCAAGCCAGTGTTCGTATAGTGAGGAATTGCCTGCATTACTTAGATATTTAAAGGAGCAAGATTCTACAAAGTGATTTTCAAGCTATTCATGTGAAAGGTGTGCAAGTTTGTCAGACCATCGAGTAATAGGAAAAGTGACACACATTTCATTTGAAATATTCTCACTTCTGCAGAGTCACACCTTTGTGCTTACATATAGAGAGTGCAGGCAACTTACCTGTCTTGTTTTGCTTGATACCTTAAGAAATTAACACCTTTTGAATAGGTGCTAAATTTTGCATTTTTCCTTCATCCTCTGTTCATTAAAGTGAAGAATCACAGCTAGTTGAATTAATTATCCAAACTAGAACATGCATACCATTAAAGCTAGATATTTTGGAGGTTTAAAACCTGAAGAAAATTAAATTAGCTACAGAATTCTCACTGAAGTTATACCCTCAAGTTAGAGATTAGTTGTATGTAAGGTGTGGTGTATAAAGAAGAAAGGGGTGTTACCTGCTGAAATATTTTCTAATTTTGACTTTAGAATTTCAAGTTTTGCTAGCTGTATAGATATTTGCATTTCACTTGCAAAAATCATGTGGTTGTTGTTCTGTTTGCACAAAGTAGTCTTTTTCTTTTACTATTTCATCTATAGATGGACAGACAGAGGCTCAAACCCTGGAGCAGCTCCCCAATTTCTCTCCCTTCCTGCATGTCAGTCTTCCCCAGAGTTCAAAAGAACTCACTAGGAATTGGAAAGGAGGCTCAAGTGACTTTGGGACCTTGCCTCTTCCTGGAATCATACCACTTGCATTTGACGTTTAAGAATCTTCTGAGTTGGGCAATGAATGAATGCAAATTCTGTGTGTTCTATTTCCTGTTTCCCATACAGGTTTTTGCCAAGTGAAAGTGCCCTTTTCCCCTATTTTAAGCAAACGTTTTCTTCTAATAATGCTTTGTGTGGCCATTTTTAATTTTTAAAGACATAGCATATCTATTTGCTAAATGCCTCCTTTGTGTAAAACAGGCAGCATTTTCCCCCAGTACTTTCTGATTAAGGAGAACGCATATCCATACTCTTCAGCTTGGACTTGAGCAGAACCAAATAAACAAAGATGTTTGAATATGGCCTGTGATTGGGTAGCTTATGACTTTTTTTGTCCTTCAGTCAGCTACCTATAATCAAGGGAGGTGAGTCTTGATGTGCTGGCTTAAAACCTTCAAAGTTTAGAAGGTCGGACTCAGGCAGAGCCAGCAAACAATTGAGTCTATTAATGATCTGTGCACATGGAATTTTACAGCTTCCAAAATGGATCTCCTGGCTTGTATTTTTGTGAGCTACAGTTTAAAGGATTACAGAAAAACCAACTTGGATGGCAAGAGGTTCTGAAATGTCTGAAAATGCAAATTACTACTGCATTTGTTAATGAGGTTGCTATTTTTGAAGGCACACACTAATACAGTCAATCTGTTTCATAGGACAAGGTGACTTATGTTATTGCTTCCTCGACTTCATTTTTCTTATTCACACTTTCCACTTAAATATTTCTTCTTTCCCACTTTTTCTTCTGATAGCATCCACTCAGATACTGCAACTGGTTTGTGAAGCTCACATTAGGAAATGTGCTTTTTTTCCCTAAACCAGTCATTTATCAAGGGATTTCAGGAAATCTTTCTGTTGGATTCCTAAAGGTCAGCATTGGCCTTGTTTTTGTTCACAATGATTCATATTTATATTGAGAACAACACTGTAGTGGGATTTAGGGGACTTAATTGATAGAGCCCATGTTCATTAATAGGTTGGGCGAACTAAACAGGTGATTTGATCTTTCTGGGCTGCAGTCTTCTTGGTCTAACTGTTGGGGGGGAAAAAGGACTTCTGTAACAAACTCCACAGGAAGGTTTATGGACCCCCATCTCAAGCCAGAGAGATCCAAGACCCCTAGGGCTACGAATCCCAGAATTCCATCATCATCCAGAAGAGAGGATTACCGGAAACTGAGGGGTGGAGTTAAGCAGACATGTTGGCTATATAGCGAGGGCTTTTGACCTTGAGGGTCTCTTGCTTCTCGCCGGGCTACAGCGTGCCATTGGGGTTTTCAGCTCTTCGGATCTGGTAGGACGTATTTGGAGATTTATCGCTCTCCCTCACTTTCTCTTTTGTTCCCGAGTTATTCATTTTTTTATTTCCCTTCCTTTTGTAAATAAGCCCTTTTATTAACCTTTTTGTGAGTGCCTGCAATTGTTCTTATTATAAGTCCTTTTTAAGCGCACGGGTGAGAACTCACAGTCAGGCACCCCATTGTATATCGGGGTTGCCCTGTAACATAACAAACTGGTGGGGATAGTAAAAAAGTAAATTGCCACAAGCCCTATGCAGTGAATTTACAATGTTTATCAAAATTAGAAATGCATGTAATTTTGAATTAATCCTGTTTCTGAGAATTCATCCTCCAGAATTTAATTACTGCATTGTTTTGTATTATTAGGAATTCAGGAGAGACTCAAGGGAATGAGTTAAAAAAATTATGGTTAGACCAATACTATAGAATCTTATACAGCTATATGGGAAAAGGAGTGTCGCCAATATTGACATGAAATAGTTGTTCTTATTTTTAAATGAGAAAAGCGAGGTTTAGAGCTATGTGCAAAATGTATAATTTTTTTTAGCATTGATCCTATTGACATAGAGAAATGTTGGAAGGACCCACAAAAAGCTAATTGAAAACCAAAGCCATCTGTTCTTACTATTCAAGACAATGAGACTGGAAACCACACCTTTCTGCTTACATTGACCTGAGTTTGCTTTTCTACTCTCCCTATTTCTTTCCTCTTCTGGAACCCAAGCTTCACACCCAAGCAAATGGCTTAATTGTTCAGAAATTTCTCCAGAGCTCATCAGCTCTTCATTGGTAAACACCAACAATTTGTTCCTTAAGATTCATTGAATCTGCTGGTCTCAACATCATGTAATGCATTATTTACTTAAAAATTAAATGAAATTAAATTAAATCTTACTTTGAACAAATAAACACAAAGCAGGTTAATTACTACATTTACTTTCAGTGCTTTTGATTCTATTACAATTTTATAATGTCCACTAAGAAAATGATTTCCCAAATGGGTGCATTTTGGAATGTACCAGTTCATTCACCTGTTGTCACTGGAGATATTTCAAACACGCCATTCATTGATTCATCGGTGTTTGTGCTGTTGATTTCAATTAACATTTGTCAGAGCTAAAAATACTAATAGTCCAGGACTATTTTGACAGGATCACTTTCAACAGTGTGACTGTGGTTTTAATTGGGAAACCAATTACATTAAAAACTATTCTGCTCTTGCCCTTTAACATGATTTATATGAAAAGAGGCCCATATTTTTGGAAGGTTATAGTGATTATGATGATTTGTGACTGGCAGGAAATCCAGGTGTTCCAAGGTGAATTGCATAAAACTTGAAAGAACTTGAAAGGCAGTTTCCAGGCCTCAGGAGACTGGAGTTTAAGGGTCTGTTATTGAAGTTGAGGAGTTAAAGTAATATTTAAACAAAAAAAAAAAAATTTGGCAAAAAAGAAAAAATAAACAGAAGCGTGTAAAAGCAGTGAGAATGAATAGCAAAACTGACCTAGGCGGGCTTTTGAAGGATTATCATTTTGCCTTTTTAGAAATAATAATGGATAGAGAGAAGGAGCTAATACAAGAAGTAGAAGTGTAAGAGGCGCTGGGGTGAGTAAGGGAGGAGGAGCAGGAGGAGGAGAAGAGAGTTAGTGCCTTGTAAAGATATGTAGCCTTTGAGCACTTTGGAAGGGAAAACCTGAGATCCTTTTTGTAATGTATGAGCTCTAAGGAGGAGAGATTAGTCGCAGATAATTGGAAACAAATCCTGGATCACTTACATTTTATTTTAAGTATGGGACCTCCATTTAACCGTATTTAATCTGAGCGTAGAAAGAAATGATTATTTTTCAAAGGATGGTAACATAGATCTTGCATTTGCATAATAGTACTGTTTTGTTGGAATGACGTTTACAGTTTACCAGGGGCTCTCAAATACATGCTTGTTCCTGATATGAATAATGACTGTATTGAATATAGTCACACAGTGAACAAAGACTATATTGCTTCTTTCTCTCATTGGAGTTTTTTTTTCCCTTTCACTCCTTTAATATTATTTGATGTATATTTACTACATCCTTCAGTCATAAGTAGTTACCATGTGTCTTACCACTCAACATTAACCTCAATTCATGAGCATTTTTAAAAACTGGTGTCCATCTGTGAAACAGAACCTCACTTGGCTCCATCAGTTTAATTCTTTGTGTATGAGCCTTTCTCTTTACTCATAATCATGCTTTTCCTCTGCAAATTGACAAAGGGTGACATTTTTATATTGGTAGAGGGGATTAAAATTTCTAAAACTCAGGTATTAAATTTTCCTTTGTGGTTAGAGAAGTGGCTGGATTGAAGTTCTGTTTACCCCACCAGGGATCCTGATGGAAGTGCTGGGATGCCAGCTTAGAGGAAAATGCCACTGCAGGCGGTCTGCGCATGCCTGTGAGCCCTGAGCCACCGGCAGGAGCAGCTGCAGGAAGGCCAGGGGCCCTGCAGAGTTCTCAGGGGGAATTTGAATGCAGCTTCGGTATGTTCACCAGCTCTGCTTCCTCCCCAGCCCCAAGGAAATCTATCTGTGTCTTTGAGCTCAAGAGAGAGGTGGGTAAATGCAGCGAAGTATGTAGTGCTGATCACTTTCAGCTCTCTCCTTGGGCACCATAGGAGGAGGACGAGTGTCCTGTACACAATCTTGGTTTTGCATCAGCAGGTGGCACTGCCTGGTGGCCTCGTGGGGTGACTAAAAACTGTAGTAATCTTTGGGGGTGTTGAAGAGAATTAAATCTCCAGGCTTGTAATAAGGTTCCCTGGTGTCTCAGGAAATACAGAGTCCTGTCTGGCAGAGAGCTTCGAGGAAACACTAGTTAAGATGGATTGACTGTCAAAAACAATTCCTTTGGTGGCATTCATTTCCTAGTGTGGGGATGTAGGTTGGACTGATTTACAGCGGCCTGAAATTTCATCAGTGATTTCTGAACAGGAATTGTTGACTAACTGGATTTAGCCAATGAGATAACCTCATTAAAGCTAGCTTTAGTGGTAGGAACCCACATTTTACATTTTTAATGGTTTAGCCATCTTTTCCAACCAAGAATTGTAGCTTGTTCTCAGTGATTTCAGTAAAAGTGGTGTGAAATTCCAGGTAGTTACGGAAGAGTAATGTGGCTTCTTAAGGGAACATTTAGAGGTAAATTAAATTCACTAGAACCGGAGCAGATTCGATACCCATGGTACCCATGGGGCTTTGCACAGAGCTGCAGTGAGCGATCGTGAAGGGTCTTTAGCAATGGACACTGATTCTGGCTAACTTTCCCAAGGATGCACACTGCAGCTCCTATTAAAATAGCCTATGAATTTTTAAAGATGGAAAGGGTGTGGCATCTATTTCGTCATAGCCCTTTCTCACTTCACAACTGAAGTTCGCAGCTGTTAAAAAACAGGCACTTTATATTCATGGGCAAAAGTTTTCAGAGCTCCAAACTTTTGCTGTTGGTCTCGCAGGGTTTCTTCCCATGTTGTGAGATGTGAAATTGTAATGAAAGGCTTATATTTGCTACTCTTCCTTGTGTTTGAAACATTTCTCTTCCTTAGAATCAAGGTTTTCTTTTGACTGATTTAGGTCTTTCTTTGCTTGAAACTAGGATGTGGGCTAGATGATAGTGTAAGATTTATTGTAAGGCTGTAACTCTAGTATTTTACGAATATGCCGCAAATTCTATGTACTCTGAGTCCACAGGATCCTTATTCTGTGATAGGCAGAGATTTGCAGTTTTTGTCAATTTTTGCTTCTATTATTCATGTTCTTTTTTAAAAAAAAGATTTATTTATTTATTTATGCATATAAGAACTGGGGTGTAGGCCACAGGTATGGGGTGGTGAGAGGATTCACCAGAGACAGAGTGGGGAGCAGAACAGGCAGATCAACTAAAATACAATGCTGAGGGGAGCAGTAGGCGAGGCAGGAGAGGTCTGCTATGCCATGTGGGAAGCTCCCTGGCTGGGCATCGAACTCGCGTTGCAGTGGCTCTGGATAGCTTCGTAGTGCTGCGCTTAACCCATGGTGCCCCCATGGAGGCCCTATTCATGTTCTTTTAAGGCTGGTAAAAAACAAGTCTACTCCAACTTGATGCTTTTATTATTACGTGATATTAAGTATAGAAGCTGAGAAATGATTGTCAAAATACAAAATAAAAGGTTGGACAAAACTGATCTATTTATGAAGTCTTGGTCTTTCTAATTTTGAAACAATCCTTTCCCTCTCATTTATTCTTCACTCCTTTAATAAGTATTACTTGAGTGTCTACTATGTGTGAATGCTGTGTGTATGTGTGTGGGGGTGTATCTGCTGGGGGTGTGTTCACAGTTGGAAGCAAAGGAGACCTGATCTCTGCTTATGGCACTTTCAGACTAGCAAGGGGGTGATTAAGGACTTGGAAAGGGCATGCTTAGCGTGTTTGGGGGACACTTCATTAAATTAGTTTAGCTCTACATGTCTAATCTTTTCTGCTCCATCCCATTCTTGGCTCCCTCTGCTTTATTATGCTGTTATGGTAAGTCTTCTCAGGGTGCAAAATATTATAGCCATCTTTGATTTCTCTCTATATTCCCCTGCAGTAGCCAAGTGATTACTACACATGTCCATTTTTTAAAAATGGAAACATTTAGTCAACAAATAATTTGTTATCTCATGCCCTGTGTCATCCTTTCCCCTGGCTTGGAGCTTGGATTTACTGATTCCTTCAATCAACAGAGTATAGCAGATGTGATGAGAGGATGTTTTCAAGAATATGCTGCTAATTTTGAGATGTTGGCTACTTTGTTACACAGCAATAACTAACTGGTACATCTGTGAAGTGGGAAATGTTTCACAGGGTATGAAAGAATGAAGCTTCCTTGAGTCATGTGTTTCAGGATCACTTGGTGGCAGTGCTTGGCTCTGAATTTAGGGTTGTCTATGTCATAAAAACAACAAGTCACATTGATTCAGTCTATATACTACATGCTAGGTTCTATTCTGAGCACTTGGTAGTGACGATTTATTTGATGTCTATACCAAGGCTGTGATGAGTCTGCCTTGTAGGTCAGCCAAGATTTGGCCCTAAACTTTCTGTCTGGCCCCACCTTCCATAAAGAATTTGTACAAAGTACTGTCCCCCCAAAAGGCCTGATGTTCTCTCATCATTCAGCCCTTCCTTACTCAGCCCCATATCCCCATCAGGCACTGTCCTTTGTTGTTGTTGGCCTTTTGGCCGTTTGGGGCTTTTTGGTGGCTCTTACCTCAGCCTGGGCAGTTTGTGCCCTGTCCTCCCTGCTTTCAGATTTACAGAACAATAATATTATGAGTAAACCTGAAGATAAATTACTCTGAAAAAATGACTAAAGCAGCCCCATTCTCTACCTGCCCCTACAGAAGATGGCTCTTTGTGTTTGCTGAAGTCACTGGAGTTGAGATGAGGGAGTGAGGAGTGACCTACACTCAAGTCTTCTTGTTCTACTTTACTTCCTCCGTGATGGGGTCCCCAGTGGGGCTTAAGGGCGGAGCTCTGCTCTGCTGCCTCAGCCCTGCCGCTTCAAGGCTCCCTGCTGCTGAGCGGACTTTCAGAACATGGGGTGCCATGTTCCCTCCAGAGCCACCTGCTGCCCAATCTGCCCCGCACCGTGGCATCCAGCACACTAGTGTACCACGGGGTCGAATCCAGAGGGAGCTTGAGGGGCACTCAAATTCTTACAGATAATAACCTGAGGTATAAGATATGCTTCTGAAAATCCCCCTGACTTTTCACTCCATCTCCCCCTCTCATACCTCCATGATGGTGGTGTGTAAAGGAACTGGATATCTGCTTGGAAAAAGTGGTAATATTCTCATGAAAGGCGAAGCTGCTGAACAAACAAGCCTACAAGGACAGTACTGTTTATGTTGATGGGTATGGCAGGTTGGGCGCTGTCTTAGCTGTTAGGTCAGAGAGGAAAATGTAAGGTGGAGCGATAGAAGAGGCAATGAAGCAGAGGGAATGTAAGATACAGAGGCCTTTCTTAGCAACTCCCAGGCGAGGTTCACAGATCCCAGGCGGGCGTCTGTGAAGTCGCACCCCTCAACTAGGGGGGCGGGTTTTTATACGGGTGAAAGAATTCCAAGGGTGGGGGCAACTCCATTTAGAGCAGGTGGCCTTGCAGGTGCATTCGGGCTGCGGCGGCCCGTCTGGGTAGTGGGGGCATGAGCTGCTTCCCAAGGTCACACATCTTTGCCGAGATTCTTCACAGCGCCCTTATTGTTGGGGAGGGGCGGGTTGAGCCTAACAGAAAACATATTTGCTGCTTTCAAGGAGCGTATCGTCTGGGAGGGAAGTCGAGAATAAAGTAGCAGTCAAAACAGAAAGGTCAAGTTTAATGGCAGCAATTAGGTAGATAATGACCCGATGACAACACCAGAGGTCACAGGAGAGAGCAGAATAAGAGCTAAATGTGAAAGAGAAATAATTGTCTCACTCTGAGGAGACAGAGACTGCAGTAACCTGCAGTGGGCTTGAGCTCGGGCCTAGAGGAGAAACACTTGACATAGACAAAGGAGGGGGTTTCCCTCCTGGTCCCTTCTGCCTGATGACGGCAGAACAGGGATCTGCATGGAGGTGAGTTTTCAGAAACCTGAGGATTGTTGTGGGCTGGGCAACCTGGATGTCCATTTCGGACCTGACGGGAGTGCTCAGACAGACTGTCAGTCCTCCCTCCTCTGGCTTCTCTTTCCCTGGCTCACGGTGTGCAAATCCCTTCCCGTCTTCATATCTCTGCCCGTCTGCTTTCCTCAGTTGGGACACATGGATTATTCAAATGAGGGCTAGTCGAATGGGGCACCTCAGAATTTGGAAAATACTGTTTTCATGCCAGAGCAAGCCATGAGGGAGAAGAGACTCACCTGCTGATGTGACCGTGTTGGCTATGTCTTGTGCTAGGGAGTTTCCCTTTATTCTCTTGCAAAGGTTTTCCAGGTGTTTCCTCCTACTTGTTAAGCATTTCAGGAAGCCTGCTTCTCCCTCCATGCACTCCCTCCTGGCCGTCATCTTTATTTCCAAGGCAGTCAGTCTTCAGTGTGCTTCCCCCCGCAACTGGGAGACGTGTCTCCGCTGGTGCTTTACCGGTCACTTGGGCGGAACTTGCTCCGTCTGGTCTCTGCTGTGACTGAAACACTTCTTGAGCTGTCTCCACACATAGACTTTCTTTGGGTTTTGAAAAGGTGACTCTCCACAAACCAAGGACCACAGCGGGCTGGGGTTTGGCTTGACTGCCCATGTGAAAATGCAGCGTGTGTGTGTGCAGTGACGGGATGGACACTGTCATTTCTGTAAAGCCTGGCTCTGCTCCTTGATGTGAACACTTCCCCTTGGTGGCATCTAAGGCTGCCTCTGCGCAGAACCACGTGACATGGGGGATCTGTCCATCTGTCCAGCAGACAACGATGCTGACCTTCGTTGGTCATCAGAACGCTGAAAACCTACAGGCTGAAAATCCTTCCTGCACTTCCGCTACCGGCATATTCAGATTGGCTGCTGACACTGATTGGCCCCAGCGGGTCATGAGTAAAACTCTCCTCTCTCGTAGGGTGCAATAGCTACAAAGCGAGCCACTGCTCTCTGCAGCGCAGGTTGGGTTTAAATATAGTCAGTGTGACTTTGTCATGTTTTGCACAACAGCAGACTGCACGCAGATGGTAGGCCCCCAGGCAGTGCCATCTTGCCCAGGGGTGCAGCAGGCTGCACCAGCCAGGCCTGGGTAATTACACTTGATGGTGTACCAAATTACACTCGGGAAAGCGCTTTCCTCAGAACGCATCCCGGGGGAAGCCGTGCACAATGCTTGTGCTCAGGAAAGGCGCTTCCTTCCACCAGGGTTTTCCTTGGCTTTCTCGCCTGCAGTTCTGCAAGTCTGAGAATGGTGGTGCTGCTGCCCCATCCTTATTTCCTGTTGAACATCACTGGATTTATGACTGTCCCTCCCTGGATCGCTGATGCATGAAGCAAGGCAAAGGAAGGGAAGACCACGCCACACCATGACCGAGCGAGACACAGGCTGATGGCACCTGAGTGCCAGGGAGGCCCCTTCTGGCCAGCATGCCCACTGTCCACAGGGTAGACTCACCAGGCCGGGCGGGTGTTGCTTTTGCAGAGCAGCACCAGATACTGGCCTCAGATACTGGCCTCAGCTGAGAAGGCAGCAGTGGTCAACAGTCTGATGGTCTGGTAAGTGGAGGCAAATTAGGGCTTATTGAATTCACTTCAGAAAACGCTGAAACATTCTCCAAAGCACAAATCAGGTCAGGGAAAGCATTCATTCACTCTTTTTTATTTTTTTAAAGATTTATTTATTTATGCATACAAGAATTGGGGTGTAGACCAGAGGTATGGGGTGGTAAGAGGATTCACCAGAGACAGAGCGGGGAGCAGAACAGGTAGATCGACTGAAGTACACTGCTGAGGGGAGCAGTGGGCGAGGCAGGAGAGGTCTGCTGCACCATGTGGGAAGCTCCCTGGCTGGGGCTCAAACTCATGCTCTAGTGGCTGCTGATAGCTTCATAGTGCTGAGACTTAACCCTTGTGCCACCAGGGAGACCCCAAAATGCATTAAC
Source organism: Scalopus aquaticus (assembly GCA_004024925.1). Taxonomy (NCBI): domain Eukaryota; kingdom Metazoa; phylum Chordata; class Mammalia; order Eulipotyphla; family Talpidae; genus Scalopus; species Scalopus aquaticus. The sequence goes on from PVIJ01009207.1 coordinate 17,649, forward strand.
TCTTGAAGAAAAGCAGAGGGAAAGGGGAGCTTTATAGGGGGTCTGCTTTCTGTATTCCCAAAACTTAGCAGTAGAGAGGCTTAGAGGCCTTTATGTGGAAACATTCCCGAGACAGATGAGGGATGCTTACTCCTGCCTCCAGGGGAAGGCTAAAGGTGATGGGCGAGCCCAGCCAGAGCACAGTGACCTGATCTTCCCTTTCTGTGCATTCACCATGGAAATATTGGGTGCACAGGTTATTAGCGCACCCCCCTCCTCCTGGGCCAGTGGGGAGAGGTAGCCCTTCCTGCCTCCCAGGACCTGAGCTGGCACTGGGGCTCCAGTTCAGTGAACCCTGGCCATCGGCCAGAGGGGGGGGGGGCGGGGGGGGCCTGGAGGCACCATCTGCCCTGCCCTTGGGGCCCTGTTTCCATGCAGACCACATTCCGCAGTGCTTTCTGGAGGGTCCCCGCTTAAACAGGGTGACAGACGGTTCTGGCTGGCTTCTCCTTCTCATTAGCTGCGTCTGCAAGATGCCATTCTGGGCTGTGTGGGTCTGAATCAAGGCAGCCAGCACTGTTGTAGGGCCAAAATAAAAATAAAAATTTCTGACAGCTTTGAAGACAGACCCTCCTGCTAGATTTAAATCACAGGCGTCGTGCTCTGCCTAGCTCTGTGGAGCAATAAAAAGGAAAAATACAAAAAGGCAGGCTGGGAAGAGCGTAGGCGGGATTGTCTGGGGAGTGTTTCCAGGGAACTCTGGCAGGAGGCTTCTTGTTCGTGAAGGATTTCCCCGGCACCACGCTGGGGCAGGATAACAGATGGGCTTCTCTCTGCAGCAGAAGGGAAAATACCTTTTGTCTTCGCCAATGCCCTTCACCACAGGCCTGCGCCCTTCTGTGCTGGACACAGCTTCTGTCCCCAGGCATCTGATTTTTTTTCTCTGTAAGAATAGAAATTGTATTTTCGCCATGTCCTACTCCCCCAAACTGTCAGCTGTGAAGGGTGAGCATGCCCTGTCCTTATTTAGAGACATAGCTTCTGGAACATTCCTCTGAAATCCTGTAGGCATTTTCATTTTTTAGAAATTGCCTGAAATGCTCCGTCTTCTTGCTTTTCACCCCCCCCCCCCCATCCTTGTTGAGATGGCTGACCTCATTCTATTGTTTTCTTCAGTCTGGTCCCTCACCGGAGACCAGAGACGCCAGGACAGGGGATTGTGGAGCCAGACCCTGGGGACAAATAGATGGAGAGAAAGGAAAAAAGCTACCACTGGAATCGTATGAAGAAGTCTGTGCTTTGGCTTGTCATTTTAGAATCATCTCCAGTTGTTTTATTGGTGACCTCTATATAGCACTTACTAAAAAGATTAAATCAAGCTAGAATTCCTTACTGAATTCTTACAAGTTGGTGAGGTAGGTATTGTTAGTTTCCTGATTTAAGAAAGTGAGAAACGGAAACTCAGAGGGGCTGAAGTTTCCTGAAAAGGCTTGAGTGTGTTGGAGAAGGTGCACACACAACTGTCTGCAGCCACGTGATACCCTTGGGTGGGCTGTGACCCTCCTCTCCCCCCTTCACAGTTCCCCAGCCTGCATCCTGAGGGGGTGCATTCCCTTCCAGCTCTGGCGGGTTGTTGATCCTCTAAAGCTCCTGAGTACACTCCACTGCTCAATTATACTCACCCTAGTTGTTGTCAGACAGAACCTGTGACTGTTACATATGCACATTTGTAACTGCTCTCTCTTTTTGAGATTGGAATCCCTTTCTATCTGTAGGTTTGTCTTCCTCTTTCCTTTTTTCCTTTATTTCCTCTCTCCTTCCTTCCCTCCCTTCTTTTTTGAGAACAAGAACTGTTTTCACTCTTTCCCATGCACTTTATACCAAGAGAGGGACCCGCTTCTCATGGTGGTTTCTGCGATAGATGTTCTGGAGAACCTGACAAAAAAACGTGAGGTTGCCCTCATGCTGCCTGATTACAGGCGTCTTTGTATCCAAGTGGAGAGCAGTTTGGCCCTGAAACAGGTGATAAACACAGTGTCCCATGTGTTCATTTGTTCCCAGTGACGCGATGCACTTGAGCCTTTGTCACTAGTGGACACTGCTGACTCCTGTCCTAATGCTCTTGGGGGGCAGCGGTGGTCTCATCCACTGCATGCCCTCCATGGTGACTGGACACGACGTGGGGATTCCAGCTAATTTAATTCCTGTAAAGAAGTGTGCATGTGTGTGTGCGTGTGTGTGTCAGAGGCCCGGGAGGGAAATGACTCATGTACTATCGAAAGGGCAAAACCTTTTCATTTCTGGATTTCTAGCTACTGAACTGTTGATTAGAAAAATTCATCTTTCTTCATACTTAGAAGCTAGAGGGAGAATTGGATCCAGGGAATAATTCCAAGATTCTGTTATTTCTACACTGCTGCTGGGCATATTGAGAGAACTGAAAACGCTTGGAAACCGACCAGCTGGTAAAGGAAAATTCCCCCCAAATTGTTTGATTTTTAAAAAAACTTTTTTAAAACTCTCACTAAGCTATAACAAAAAAATATGTGTTTGCTACAAAATTGCTTACTGGGGACTACGATAACAAAAATATAGTAAGGTTGGTTTTTTGAGAGGAACAGAAATAAGAATTATTTTGAAAATTTGTTGTCTGTACAGAGTCTTTGGATGAGGAGATAGAGTTCTTTCTTTGTCCCAGCTTCTGCACTGGGCAAGATACTGAGGACTGTGATGAGAGGCACACACCACGATACATTAGCTGCCCTGGTTTTATTATGAAAATTTGTGTTTTACTTCGCACAGTTGCTTTTTATGAAAAACTGTAGTGGTTGAGTGAACAAACTGGTAAACTAGTAGAGCCAGTGGGTGAGATATTCAAGGGCATGCAAGGACTGATGGCTTCTCTTTTAATTACTTTCAAGGGTGGTAGGTTTAGATAACTTCGGGGATTTTATTTTTGCTGAAATTTGAAGCTTGGCACAAGGATTGAGTTGCTTGTGATAATATTGAGGATTTTAGGAAAATAAAGGAGAAGAAGGTGGTAAGTGTTTAGTCACAAGAGCATAACTGAAGGAAGAGGAATTTTTAAAATAACATTTTGTTGCATGTTGCAAATTCTTCTGTCCAACAGTCCTTCTTCTTCCCGTCATTCCTCCCATCTCATCTTTAGTAAAGCTTGTTACTCTTGAGCTGGTTTTGTTTGCTTGGGAATGTGGCAAAAGACTTGTTGTTGCCCTTACCGTGGGGCCATGGGCCAATAATGCTCACGGAACATGAAAGGTGTCCATCTATTCAAGGAAACTGGTTCTTTGAATAACCCCCTGTCTTATGTCAGAGATCAAGAGAAAATCGACATTGAGATACTCAGTGGATGTATGGTTAGTTTCTTTTGAATAGACATCCATTACTTGAGCCCTCCAGAATATTCTTAATTTGTCTATACTTTTACATGGAACATGTAGTAGTCTGGAAAATGTCTCCCAAAGATACCGGGTAGCAAGTAACCTCTGGAGCCTGTGAATGTTATTTTATTTGTAAGACTGTTCTTGTTGACTTGATTAAGTCAAGGATCTTGAGGTGGGGTGGGGATTTTCCAGATGGTTCTTAAATGCCATCATATGTATCCTTACAAAAGAAAGGCAAAGAGATATTGTATGAATACATGAGAAGGTGATTTGAAGAGAATGCAGAGAGATCTTTGAAGACGCTGGCCTTGAAGTTGGTGGGCCTTGAAGTTATGTGTCCGTAAGCCACAGACTGCCAGCAGTCACCATAGCAATGCTGTATTCTTCCCTGGAGGCTCCAGATTTTGGTCCGGTGCTGACTTTTTAATTTTGACGTTTAAATTTTGGTCTAGTGATATTAATTTCAGTTGTTTGGCCTCCTGTAAACTGACCTTGGTATTTTGATGGTTGGCCTGTGTTTGGTGAGTTTTGACATTACTTTACAGCTATTTTTTTTGCAACTCAGTGATGCAAATAATATTTATTACAAAGAGAAATACCTGATGGTTTCACTTATATGTAGAATTGAGAGAACCAAGGGATCAGGCAAAGGCAAAGTGGAAGACTGACCTTGAAAGCAGACAATAGACCTGGGACACTCAGCGGGGGAGTGGGAGGGAGAGGGAGAGAATATGAGAACAGGGGTGTGTGATGGAGAGTGGTGGAGACCTGTGGATTCTTTGGTGGCAGGTGCCCACACTTGAGGGGAGAAACCCTATATTGTAAAAAAAATAAACAAGGATGTTTAAAAAAATAATTAAAAAAAAGACTCCAACGCATACAACTCTGTCAACCTAAACTGGTTGCAAATGGCTCATTTCAGTTCTACTTTTTAGAAAAATTGGTGCTGAAAATGACTCACTTGTACAACCTACATGGTAGCTCCCTGGTGAGATCTTCGTAATGTGGTTGAAAAGGAAGTGGCGGGAGGAAAATCAATAAGGGCTAGTTGAAGGAGAAGTTATGCTCCCTAGCTGTTTGGTACTTAAAAATTGTAGTTAGTGGCAAGCTAATAATGCCATTGTGTAGGAATCAATCCGTGCTTCCTTTTGGGTAAAGGTTTTTCTGAATTCTTGGTAGGAGGAGGCACAACTTGCCTTAGAATGAATGCTTAGTCTGCAGTCAGATCTCCTTCAGCTCAGTGTCACTTCCCTACATCCCCTGTAGGCATTAGACTTCCTGCCAGGCCTGGAGCAGACAAGACGGGTCATGCATCTCTCCATTCTTTGGAAAATTAACAGAGCATCACCTGTTATGTCAATGTGAAGTCCTAAAGCAAGGTGAAATAACCCGAGGTGAGAATTGCCCTAGAGAATTACCCAGGAAGGCTCCATGTTCAAATCTATCATCTCTCAGTCCAAACCACATGTTTTCCTTTCAGCACTGAGCCAGGGCGAATACTTCTATTTTTCCTCAAAGAATGGGATTAATGTTTGGTCCAGCTATTTTATTGATTTTTTTTCTACCACTACCCTGTATACCCCCCTGACCTTTTCTCCCTCTGCCTCCTTCTTAACCTTAGGAACCTCACTTTATTAGTGTTCATTAGTTCTTAGAAGTATTTTGCTTTGTTGAAGCATCCGTATGTCAATATCAACTATTTGTCTTTGCTTCTGATTTGTTTTACTACACGAATCCCTCAAACTCCTTCCATTTTGCTGCAAATAGCAACATTTCATTTTTCCATGTAGCTGAATACTATTCCATTGTCTGGATATGCCGCATCCTCTTCATCCAAACCCCTGTATGTGGGCACTTAGCTTTTCCCCACGTCCTTGCTGTTACAGCAGTGCTGCAATATGTATTGGAAAGCATATCATTTTTTGAGTTAATGGTTTCTTGTTCTTCAGATAAGTTCCTAGAATGGGATTGCTGGGTCGTACAATGTTTCCATCTTTAGATTTTTAAGGTACTGATAAATCCAGATCACTTCCCAAAGTGGCAGCACTATTTCACATTCCCGTCCCCATTGTAATCACATTTCTCTTTCTCCACATCCTCTCAGTACTGGTTGTTGGAGATCTTTTTTAATTTTTTTTTTAAAAAGATTTATTTATGCATGCAAACTAGGGTATAGGCCAGAGGTGGGGGGTGGTGGTGAGGGGTGAGAGGATTCACCAGACACAGAGTAGGGAGCAGAACAGGCAGATCTACTGAAATACACTGCTGGGGGGAGCATCGGGTGAGACAGGAGAGGTCTGCTGCGCCATGTGGGAAGCTCCCTGGCTGCGATTGAACTCTTGCTGCACTGGCTGCGATAGCTGCATAGTGCTGAGATTTAACCCCTTGCACCACCAGGGAGGCCCTCTTGGAGATCTTTTTAATATGTGCAAATCTCATGGGTATGGTTTTAACCTACATCTCCCTTATTAACAGCAATGAGGAACATTTTTCTATGTATCCACTGCCACTCTGGATATTCTTTTTGTTGATGGTCTACAGACCTGCTGCCTGTTTATGAATTGGGTTGTCACAATTTTTTTTTTGCTAAATTTTATGATTTTTGATATTAACCTTCTTAACTGTAGAAAATAGATCTTTGCTATTAACCCCTTTTTGGATAAGTAATGTCTAAATATTTTCTCCCCTTTAGTGGGGTATCTTTTTAATCTACTTACATTTTGTTTTACTGTGCAAAAGCTTTTCAAAATAAAAATCTCGTTGTTTATTTTTGCTTTTATTTCCCTTGCCATAGGGGTCCAGTTTCTAAACACAGCTATATCACTACTATCATGGACACTGTGCCAGTGTCTCCATTTTATGTATTATATTGTTGAAGGCCTTATATCTGAGTATTCAATTGAAGCAATTATGAATGGAATAGTTTTTGAAATTTCTTTTCACTCACTCATTGTTTGCATATAAAAAACAGCAGATGTTTTGTACGTTGCCTTTGTAACCTGCCACTTTGCTTTATTCACTTATTGTTTCTAATAGATTTTTCGTGGAGTCTATGTGATTTTCTACATAGTGTAGCACATCATCTGCAAATAGTGATAGTTTCACTTCTTTTCCAACCTGGGTTATTTTATCTTCTGCTGTTGTCTGACTGCTCTAGTTAAAACCTCTAATACTAAATTAAATAAAAGTAACAGTGAGCATGCCTGCTTGTTCCTGACCTCACAGAGGAAATCTTTCCATTTTTCACCATCAGGTATTATACTGGCTGTTGATTTGTGGTCTGTGGCCTTCGTTATGTGGCAGTAGGCTCCTTCTATTCTCTTCTTGTTCAGAGTTTCATAAATGGGGGCTGAATCTAATATGCTTTGTCTGTCTCAAATGCTTTGTCTGCATCTATGGATATTATCATAAGATTTTTGCAACTATTTCTGGAGTTCAGCAGACAAGAAATATTTGACTGTCATAAAATCATTTCATAAAATGACACGTTTTAACCTTAGGGTCATAGCTGGCGAGACGTGCAGGAATGGAGAAAGGCTGGACAGAGAGTGTTGACACGTGTTTTGTTCTTTTTCCTTTTAGGACATGCTCATTGCGGGGCTGACGCCGTCCTTGCTGCGTGTAAGTTGTGCTCTGTCCCCACGCTTTGTCACGTCGGTCTGGTGAGTCTGTGTTCAGTGTTCTGTGACGCGATGCTATTTTTGCCATTTTATTTCATTCATTCTACATATACCGGCAGCTAGCAAGGTAGCAGGTGTTGCCGAGACAGCCAGAGCAGATCCGGTGTAATGTCTGCTCCACAGGATACGTCTGTCTAGATGGTGAAAACATTGTAGAGTTCAGAAAAGGGGGCTGACTTCTGGTGGGGGTGCTGGAGAGGGCTCCTGGGCAAGTGGCACTTTAGCTGGGTCTAATCTAAGGTTAGGAGTTAAATATGTGCAGAATGGGCAACAAATAACTTTATTAGACAGGGGTAGAGTGTGAGTAAGGCATAGAACTCAGGTAAGCTTTAGGTTGGCTTGGGAATTAGCAATTTTAAGAAGGCGTGAGAAATGTCCACTGCCCATCAGGTGTAGTACAGGCCTAAGTAAGGTCACGTTTCCATTGCATGCAACTAATGAAGGGGACAGGATATAGAAAACGGGACCTCTGAGGGCATCACATGTCAGGCAGTGAAGGTGAGTGATCCTGGAGAGACGGGCGGCCTGTGGGTGGTCCCTGCTGTTGGTTGCCTTACTGCCTGCGGAGTTTAGAGAGAGGTACCCAGGCTGAGTTGCGCGGTCCTGATGGAGCTTTGAGTTCAGGGGCATTGAGGGGGTGGAGTCCTCAGGGAGGTACCCCAAAAAGGAGAGGGCTGCACAGAGGAGGCTGGAGAGCCTGCAGAAATGCCCCAGCACAGGTGTGCGAGGGCACTGTCATGGCCAGGAAAGAGCCACCCTAAAGATCGGGGGGCCCATCCCAGGAGCTCACTTAGAGCGGGGCATAGGGCTGACGCCCTGTAGCCACACTGACACCTCAGACACCGCAGCGCTTTGGGCCAAATGTGCAGGAGGATCTTGGCCCAGTCAGAGGGCAGTAATAACTTCAGAGTAGAGGTTGCTCTGGTCCTGCCAAACAAAGCTTAACTGCAAGTTCTTCAAGGATTGAATTGCTGCCCAGAAAGTTAATTGTGTTCCAGATGAAGCTCAAGAACATTTAAAGAAACTCCATGGTATTCAGCACCCAGCGAAGGGAAGTTGCTTCTCATCCTCTGTGTCCCCAGAGGATTCGCCACTTCCTGGTCCCCTGTCCCTCTCACAGGGGCTCTAGTGTCCAGTCCTGCAGCACCAGCACAGGACCCCCCAGGACGACCTAAGTGACTGTCACTGGAAAACGGGACACACATTATTTCTTGTGGGAGATGTGTGTCCCGGTGAGCAGGACGACCTAACGCGCCCTCGTGTGTTCTTGGCTTCTGCCCTGCAGGGGCGCCCTGCAGGGGCGTCTGAGGACTTGCCCCCCACCGCCCCCGAGATGGGGTGCCCTGACAAGGCTCCGGAAGAGGAATATTTTGTGATTTATTGGTGCCGGGGGTTGGAGGGTGCTCCGGTAGAGTATTCTCATTTCCCTTTATTATTCCAATTTTACAAGCCCTCAGACCATCTGTCTTCACCAGAGAAAATTAATGTAGAAGCCACAACAATTATGGAGTAATGAAAGCGCGTGTAAAACAGCTATCAGTAAAACACAGGAGAGGCAGCACTTGTAAAACAGGAACAACTGTGCATCAGCAAAGCCGGCAGATGTGAGCTCTTCAAGCCTAAGCACGCTCCTTAGTTAGTTTGCAGACCGGTTGGCAATTCCTTTCAGAAGTACTTGGGAAGACAGTGGGTTGAGGTGTTTCTGAGGGTAGGATGGTTTTCGGCAGATAGGTTCTAGACTGTTGACTAGTCCCTCTGTTGACTGAGGGGAAGCTGGACAGATGCTGAGATAACGAGGAGGGCATAGAGAACAGCGGTGAGAGCACAGACGACCCCGAGCTTGCGGTGCTGTCATTATTAGCTGAGCAGTCTTGACCGCTTGCTCAGCTTTATTTAATTTAATCTTGCTGAGCCCCATTTACCGCACCTGTAAAGAGAAGATGACTGTTGTGTCTACTTCAAAGTACTATTGGTGCAATGATCTAACAAGAGCTCGGACCTTTTGATACATGTTATCTAATAAAAACTCTTCGAGTGGAGTCATTCAAGTGCACGTTCATTGCTGTTTTGGCAAGGGATGATAATCACCAAAGACAAAGGTCTGCCAATAGTGTCTTCATGTCATTTCGCATCCTTCAGATTCCCTGGGATGTCTGGCTTTGTTATACGTGCGCCATTTTAAACAAACCAGATGGGGTCAACTTGGTGGAAATGCTTTCTTCTAATTGATTTTTTTCAAGTTTTTATTTGTTTCTTGCATTTGAAATATTCTTGAGTGCCACCTGTCCTGAGACTCCACCTTAGCCCTTAGCTATGTCACTGTAACCACCAAGCCCCTTGACCAGGTTTCCCCGCTGTCATACTTATGCGGGCCTGCCCATTCCCTTGTTTCTTGCTGTCACCTCCCTTAATTTGGGTGATGAGCACCGAGGACCTCTGCTAACTGGACACACGTAGGCTCGTAGAGTGGGCCGCAAGCCGCAAAGGTGGAACTGGCACCAGTCTAAGGCAGCAGCAACTTGGTAAATTCCCCTGGCAGAGCATGGCAGATGAGGGCGACTTTTAGCACCTGGGTAAAGCAGTGTTCGTGTCCAGCCCCTCCCAGCGGCCTTCCCTTCCACGCCGCTGCAGTGTTAAGGGGCGAGCCCAGCCCAGAACACACCTTGGCTCTGCCTCTGTGGGACTGAGCAGCAGGAGGGCAAGAGGGGCTCATGCTTTTCTTACATCTTTGTCTTTTTGCTTTAAATTTGTCGTTTTGAAATGTGCCCTGTTGTTACGTAGAGCAGGTGCAGGTCCAAGGTGGGGGCCCCGGAGAGGCTTCCCAAGGCTGGTCATTCCGCGGAAACTCTGGCTCACGGGTGAGATCGTGCTGCCTCCCGAAGCCAGGCTGACCCCTCAACGAACTCAGTGCCCAGATTGCAGCTGTGGGGAGTGGAGTGTGAGCTCCCTGCTACACAGCCAGATCTGGACAATGACTCTATAATGACTCAGAACGTAAACTTTCATGAGAGTAAACTAAAAAAGAAAACAAGCCCCAGCAAGAAATGTGTGGTCAGGGGAGTTAATGTAAGGGGTGGCAGATAAAGCATCATTCTTCTTCAGTTGAATAACTTCACAAGTAACATACACGTTTCAGTTCACGGTGAGAATCAATGTGTGTATATGCTGCCTTAGGTTCACCACTGAAAGTCCACATCTGTCCTTCACGCTCTTCTCCTTCACCCCAGTTTACCCACCTGTCCTCCCCCTTCCTTTCTGGGAAACACTGTTAGTTTTTGTTTTATCAGTTCATCTGTTTGTTTGTTTTCTGCACCTACCACATCTGAGTGAATTCATACAATAAAACATTGCGTTTCAGTATCCTGGGACATGAAAACAGGAAATTAGATTTGACTGGGGCTCATGATTTTTGGAAGCTGACATAAAAACTCCTAAAAATTAGGGCCTCCCCGGTGGCGCAGAGGTTGGGCGCTGTGCTGTGGAGCTGTTGGCCGCGTGCGATGCCGGTTCGACGCCCAGCCGGGGAGAATCCCACATGGTGCGGCAGACCTCTCCTGCCTCGCCCGCTGCTCTCCTCAGCAGTGTATCTCTGATCTGCCTGTTCTGCTCCCCACTCTGTCTCTGGTGAACCCTCTCGCCGCCCCGCGCCTCTGGCCTGTACCCCAGCTTGTATACATAAATAAATAAAAGTTCTTTAAAAAAAAAAAAACTCCTAAAAATTAGGCCAGTTAGTTCCTTGATGTCCCTGTTTCTATTTTCTTTCCTGATCCCTATGAGATGATGTAGCCAGAAGTTGAGGGACAGCGAGCCGTCCACCTTTCCACATCTGTGACTGAGATAGGTCCCGTGGCCTCACCTTAGTTTGGAATCAATGGTGATTGCTTGGCCAAATGCTTCCAAACTTTGCCTTGGCTGGAGGAGACTTGGAGAAGAGTAATGAGACTCTCTAGGAAATCAGCAAGATTGACTGGTGGGGACAAAAGAAAACGATGATATATTTATAAGTTGCTAACAAAAGATTTATGACATCTCAAAAGGAGGGAGAACCAGAATTTATGGTACCCCAAAGCCCAGAGTGGAAGCATTTAAGAAGGAGTGTGGGTTCGTCAACCTGCGGCTGGGGACCAGCAGCTCGGGAGAGGAGAACCAGAGTAAGATGTGGATGTCGGGAAATAGCTTAGTGGTAATGAGACAGATGTGGCCAGATGTGGTTGGTCAGCTACTTACTGATCCAGGGGAATCCGTTTTGTCACAGAGGAGCTGGCAGGATAGTAAGTCTGGGAGGTTAAATACCAGACACTGGGGGTCAGTGATGTTTGGGGAGCACAGCACCGACAGCAGGTGATACTGAAATAAAGTGCTCGGAAAACAGCAACCGTCCATGCTCTGAGCTCGGTCACCACCCCCTGCTGGTCACGGTGACGCTGGCCCCACAGATGATAACTGTGCCCAGAAACAGTCGAAATGATTTATGACTTTTTAAAGTGAGGGAGAGTCATAATCGATCATGCCAGGCCCAGAGAGTGGGCGAACTCAGGGCTGTGTGAACCCACAGGGGGGAACTCTGGTCAGAAGAAATTCCGCCCTTATCCAGAGGGAGGGCAGCGCCCACCCCTACCAGCCCTGAGAGCCTGGAATTGGTCTGTGGCTTCTGTGAGCTCCCGCAAGGGGTGAAGGGCTCCACGCCATGTATTTGCATTGAACTTGAAACACGACCACCACTTAGGTCTGGATGTTGGTGTTTACAGGGAGGAGTAGAAAGTTTCTGTCATGGTTTTGAGTTATAAATTCATTCTACATCCTGTCTCGCCTGCCTGCTATTGCTGAAAACATCAAAATTTCTGGTGTGATTAGCTTTTTTACCTCCTGGCTTTTGTTAATTTTTTTCAATACATTTTTTTTTCTCTAATTTCTAGGGATTTTAGATGTGAGACAAGGGAGGTGTCATCTTGCTGCACTCTGATTTAACTACTTAAATTGCTTTTTTAAAATTGGAAATAATTTACAACTTCAAAATAGCACAGAGTTTCTGTAACCCCTTTGTCCAGATTCACCTTGCATTACCAGTTAGGTTCGTGTTGACCTACTCGGGGCATCATTTGCAATTGCTCTCTCCATGTTAACTTTTGGAATCGATTTGAAAGTTGCACAGTGTAACTATTTACCCCTCAACGCATCATTGTGTATTTTCTACTTTAAGACTTTTCTTGTATGAACGTAGTACAGTGATGAGCCTCCGTACACGTACACGTAGCAGTGCTGCAACACCTCACCTCATCCTCCTCTGGGCGTCAGGTTGCCAGTGACCTGGGAGCCCCCTTCTGCTGTGCGTGCACGTGGGGTGTTCTCCCCCTCCTGTAGGGGTCAGCTTAGGATCAAGCATCACATTCAGTTACCACATCTTTTGTTAGTCTCCCTAAGCAAGTCCTCAGGCTCTCTTTTTCTTTTACCATGGCTTTGAAGACGTCGTCTGTTTCTGCGGAAGGGCGTTCCTCACCTGGGCTGGTGTGAGTGTCATCATCAGGTTAGGCTCTGCGCCCCCCATTAGCACTGTACCCAGGGGCTTGGGTCCTTCTCTGGGCTGTCATCTAGGAACATGCTGCTTGTACCAGCTTGTACCAGCCGCCCATGTCTGACATGAATTCTCATCATCGTTGCCTGGTTTCTCTACAATTGCAGATATGATTACCTTTCCTTGCTCCTAGTAAGTGGTCTGTTCTGAAACCATGATGGTGTCACTCAGATGTGGAATATAGAGAAGCCAGGCAAAGGATCGGATAAAGTCAAACTTAAGAACTAGCTCTTGAGAGCTGGTCCTAGAACTGAGGCATCCAGAGACGTGGGAGGTTGGGAAGAGGTGAGATCAACGTGGGGAGAGCACAATGGACTTCGGTCGGGGACTATGGGTGCTTAAGTGGGGGGTGTGCTATGGTGACTGCACCTGAAGAAGGAGATATTATGGCTCCTAAACACTAACTGTGATGGAAACTGATGATGTATTTTAATAAAAATTTTAAAAAGTTATGCACGCACTTTCCATACGACCTAGGGATTTTGCTCTTATTTACTCGAGAAATGAAGCAATTCCCATACAAAGGCTTGTGCACTTGCACGTGCATCTCTACTCACACCTGTAGGTAGGTGACCACATAGCTCAGCGTGGCTTATTTATTCCATGGAGTATGAGCCACATTCTTAGAAGCTGGTACTTTCCCTCCTAGATTTAGCATTGATATATTAGTCTTTCCTGAGCCAATCTTGATTGTGTTGGCAGAAACTGTTTTGTCCCTTCCACGTTTACCAGTTGGTGCTTGGCATTCACCTGTATGCAAGTGTCTCGTCCTCTGTACAGTTTTCATTTTAGGCTCATGAAGTCCCCTCCCCCTCCTCCAGGCATGTGTAATTTATTATTGCTTTTCATTGTTCGGTCACTTAAATTGTCTCATATCCACAGGCATCGTCTTGAGGTAGCCCTCAAGCTGTGCCTGTCCTTGTGATTGCCCCAGTACTGACTCTGGAGACATCTTAATTTCTGGCATGAGCTGAAGTTCCAGGCTTGTCCTGTCCCTTCTCTGCCCCATTCTTGCAACAGCCCCTGTTCCTGATGCTCTAGCTCCTAATAGCAGGAATGTGCTGGAAACCAAGATCTGCTGCTACATCTGCTCTTTGCCCCTAGAGCGCCTGTGCGTCTAGATCCATTGAACCTGTTTGATTTGCTTCATTGTAGTCACTTACAGGAGAGAAACAGGGATTAATATCGAAACCCTCTGCAGGAGGGTGGGAAAGTGGAATGAAGCTGAGAGGAGGGAAAAGAATCCTTTAAAAAATTAAATGTTTTCTTACAGAATAATGCATTTCTTTCTTAAGTCATGGAAATAGTTTGACAAGATGACAAGGACTAGAGATCATCCAAAATCCAACCTTAAAGTAATAGTCACTATTAAAATTTGAGTGCTCGAGATTTTGGTTTAGGCCCTGCTTATGGTCACCATCTTGCATTCCTCATTTACTTTGTGGATTGTCATGTTTATTCTTTTTGTCTGGAATCCAAGGAGATCTGCCTTGGAAAGCTACTTCCAAATAAAGTAGGGCAAGGGCACAATCATGACTCTACCTCTCTTGTCTTGAACGACCATTTCAGAAGCCTCTCGCCTCTACACAGGTTGGCAAAGCAGAATGGCCAAGGCTGTATGAATGCTGAAAAGGGTCCTCAGATTTTCTTGTTACTGCAGAGCTTCACGAATGAGGCCGATCTGTGGCATGGCGGTGCTAATTCAGTGACCTGGGACCTGGCCAGCAGCGCCTCAGGCAAGAGCCTTTCAGGACGGTAAGAGCAGGACCCTTCTCACTCCCAGTGCGCCTGCCCCTCTGTGGCGGCTGGAGAGAAATTGGCGCTAGTGAATGGGAAATAGATGAAACTGAGACTGAGTCATTTAGCACTAAACTAAGACAACCCAGGAGAATACACCACAGGAAACATTGACAGCAGATGGGGAGAATTCCTCTAGCTCTAATTTTTATTATTGAATAAGAGGAGGATAGCGATGCCCATTAAATAACTGGAATGGCTGCCTCGGCTCGTGTTTCCTGGGGTGAAATCAAATTTACAGAATAGAAACTCCATTATGGCATTTTCTTTGACTCATTCTGCAGACATCATGATGGAAACTCCTCATCGGAATACCAGTATGCCTCTCCTTTTCTTTTCATTTCCCTCATTCTTCCCTTTTGTTTTTCAGACAATGGCCTTTGTTTTATACAAAGATATAAACTTTGTAAGAAATTCAAGACATAAAGGAAAGAAAAATAAAATGGAATAACTTAAAAAAATCATTCAGAAATAATGTTTTTATTATTTGGTGGATTCTAGCTTACAGAGATTTTAATACATATAATTGCGCAGGATAGATAAATAATTAGAAAACTGAGACTGATACTAGTTTAAATAAAACATTTCAAATATTTTTTTTGACTTTCACTTGATTTTATGAAAATAGACAATTTAAATTTAAGGAATTTCTGAAATCTATTAAATATATATTTACAATATGAAATTTTCTTTCCTAAAAATATCTATAGTTAAGAAAGTGAAAAAGTTAAGATCCATGTGTCTGTATGCACGTGTGTGGGGGTGTGTGTGTACATGCAAGTGTGTGTGGGGGGTGGGTGTGAGTTTGTAAAAATGAGTCTTTGGACCGGAGTCCCTAGGTTCTTACATAAATTGATTTATCTTTTGTTTTTCATTTATATAAATTTTTGCATCATTGTTCATTCTCTAAGGTGTAATCCCCAGAAAATTACCACCACCAAGACACCCGTGAACCTTACCAGAGTCCCTTGTGCTCTTCCCTTCCCTTTTCTCGCCCCTTTTCCTCCCCTTCCCAGCTGAATGTCACTGATTTGATTTATAGTTCGCCTGCTAGTTTTGTCTTTCCCCCCCCCATCCCGAATTTGATTTCCCTATATTCCACCTATAAGTGAGACCTTCTGTTATTTTTCTCTTTCCTTCTGACTCATTTCACTGAGCATAATCCCTTCCAGCTCCATCCATATTGCCACAAATGGCATGAATTTATCTTTTTTGATTGCTGAATAGTATTCCATTGCATATATATACACCACATCTTCTTGATCCAGTCATCCGTTTGGGGCATTTAGGTTGTTTCCATATCTTAGCTATTATAAATAGTGCTGCAGTAAACATAGGAATATGTTTGGGTAGATTCTTAGGAGAATTGCCTAGTCAATGGGAGCTCCATTTTTAATACTTTGAGGGTACTCCACATAGCTTTCCATTTCCATAATGTTCGTACCATTTTGTATTCCCACTAACAGTGTAAGAGAGTTTCTTTTTCTTCACATCTTTGCCAACATTAGTTGTTGCCAGTTATTTTAATATGTGCCATTGTCCCTGGTGTGAGGTGGCATCTCATTGTGGTTTTGATTTGCATTCCCTGATGATAAGTGATGATGAACATTTTTTCATAGACATGTTGACCATTTGATTTTCCTCTTTGGAGAAGTGTCATTTTTTAGCTCTATTACTCATGTTTTGACTGGGTTTGTGTGCTTTGTTGAGTCCTGTGAGCGCTTTGTAGAGCTTTGAAATCAGTCCTTCATCATCAGTATGGAGTGAGAAGTTTATCTTACAGGAGGAAGTCTTGACTCAAGCTCTCCTTTCCTTGGGAAGCTGTAGACAGCACCACTGTCTTCATGATTATCACTGTAGAGAAACCTAGGGATAATTTGATTTTTTTTTTATTCTACATTACTGGCCTTCTTGGTGTAAATATATACTGTTTTTATGCTCAAGCTCAGTAGTTTCTCTGATACATGTTTTGGTGTTGATCCTTTCCTTAGAACATAGTCTAGCTGTTTGAATTGCAGATTCAAATCTTTCTTGATTTTAGGAGAAATACTGTAGAAATAGATATCTGATATGTCAGTATTGATTCTGGAGGTTGTCTTTATTGCATTTTAGGAGTTTTTGTCTATTCTTTTATTTTTTTTAAAGATTTTATTTATGCATACAAGCTGCGGTGCAGACCAGAGGTGTGGGGGGTGAGAGGGTTCACCAGAGACAGAGTGGGGAGCAGAACAGGCAGATCGACCAAAATATGCTGCTGAGGGGAGCAGCGTGTGAGTCAGGAGAGGTCTGCCGCGCCATGTGGGAATCTCCCCAGCCGGGCATGATACTCGCGCCTGCAGCTGTGGACAGCTCCACAGCGCTGTGCTTAACCTGTTGCACCACCAGGAGGGCTCTATTCTTTTTTCGAAAAAAGATTTATTTATTTATTTATGCATACAAGCTGGGGTGTAGGCCAGAGGTAGGGGAGTGAGCGGATTCACCAGAGACAAAGTGGGGAGCAGAACAGGCAAATCGACTGAAATACACTGCTGAGAGGAGCAGCAGGTGAGGCAGGAGAGGTCTGCTGCGCCATGTGGGAAGCTCCCTGGTTGGGGATAGAACTCATGCTGCAGTGGCTGCGGATAGCTTCATAGTGTGAGACTTAACCTGTTCTGCCATCAGGGAGACCCATCAGCGTTTTCTTCTATTCTTATTTGACTTGGGGTTTTTATTTCAAATGACCATTGGATTTGATACTTCTTTCTCCTTGAACCTGATAAGGTAACGCATTATGCTGACAGGCTTCCTAAGGGACTATTGAGGCATTCCTCTAATAAAACACTTCTTGGTCATGGTATATTATTTCCAATATGCTATTAAATTTAATTTGCTAGTATTTTATTTTCAATTTTTGTGTCTGTGTTCACGAATGGAATTTGCAAAGCTTAATCAATACTAGTATTAAGATAACATTAACTTTAGAAATAACTCTTCTTTTTTGCTGTGGTGTGAAGTAGTTTGACCATTACAGGAACTATTTCTTATAGAGTTTCACTTTAACACGTCTACAAAGCCCACCCATAAAAATACCTGGGTCGAGTGTCTCTTTTTAAATGGTAGATTCAAGAATTGCTTGTTCAGTTTCTGTTATACTTATTGATCCCTTCAGATTTTCTACTTTGTTTTGGATCAATTTTGTCACTGCCTATTTTGCTAGAAAATCCTACATTTCTTAAAGCTTTTCAAAAATATTAATATCAAGTTGCAGATGATATTCTCTCACGGGTCTTTTGATTCTTCTATACTTTAAATCATTCTTCTTTTTTAAAGGTAACATGTCTGACTTCTTTCAAATATATACACATACTCACACCTTTCAAGGCTTCTTACCCAGTTTTAGTTTTATCCATTCTACAAGACACCCTTTTCTATTAGAGATCTGTATACTCCTCAAATTGAGTAAATCATTCTTATACCTAATATTGTTCATCTTGTTTTCTCCCTTTTTACTAGTCAGGACTGTAGCTGTTGATACAGTTCACTTTCTTTTTTTAAAAGCAGCTTTTATTTATTTTTCCTTACTCTTATTTGTATTTTCTATTTCTTCATATTTAACTTTTAAAAACTATTAATTTCTTTTTGCTTATTTCATTGCTCTATTTCCAAGGTATTGTTTTGCATACTTAAATTATACATATTATTTCTTCGCTTTTTTTCTCTCTATTCTAGTATGTGGTTTGATTAATGAAGCAAATTATGCATATGTTGGATCCAGTTTGTAACTGCCTGATCTTTGTGATGATTTTACTTTTTCCTTCCATTTCTCCCCCAAACATGGGCTGTTTGATTTTTTACCTCCTTACACTAACTCATAATTTCTTCAAACCTTGACTCTCTTTGAGTTCTTTTTAATAAATTAGTAAGCTTTCTGCACTTTTTTCGAGGCCATCAATGACTACTACTTCAGATTCTGTTATTTCCTTTTTGACAATTCCTCTTTTAAATTAGTCTTTGTTCATTACTTATTTTTGATTCTACCTCCCTCCATCTCCCTTTTATTCCCTGCAGATTTTTAATATGCATGTCCAAGTTGTTTCTTCCTGAATGTTACTCACTGCTGAGCGTCTTCACCACTTGTGCAGAGTGTGGGAGGGGCCTGGGTTGGTGGAAGAGAGAAGGAAGAATGATCTGGGTAGCTCTAAGTTCCGTCCTACTTTGGTCTTCTGTCTTCATTATTTCTCCTTCAATCTGTTCTTCTTTTTTCTCAGGGTTCCCTTAGGGACAGACTTTGTTTTTCAAAGATTTATTTATTTATGCATACAAGAACTGGGGTGTAGGCCAGAGGTGCAGGGGGTGAGAAGATTCACCAGAGACAGAGTGCGGAGCAGAACAGGCAGATCTACTGAAATACGCCGCTGAGGGGAGCAGTGGGGTAGACAGGAGAGGTCTGCTGTGCCATGTGGGTCAGCTCCCTGGCCGGGCATCGAACTTGCGCTGCAGTGGCTGGAGATAGCTTGATAGCTCTGTGTCTTTAACCCCTGTACCACCAGGGAGTCCCAGGGGATAGACTTTTTGAACTGTGATTTGGCAGCTCCTGACCGCCACTTCTCCCTCACCTGGCCTTACCTGTGCCAGATTCCTTCGCTGGGCGGCCACATCGCAGGCAGCAGAAGCGACTGTCCACAGGGTCCTCCTTCAGCTCCCTGCTTCTCTGCTGTCAGTCTGGGTCTCTGTGGGAACAGGCCCAGTTTCTCCCGGATGTTGTGCATGTGCCTACATCTCAGCAGTCAGTCACAGGGTCAGCAGTCACCAACTGACGGCCCTATACCCACTTCCCGGAAATCTGTATCCCGTGCCAGGCGTGGGTCTGGGGCTCCGCCCACTTCCTCGTCACTGTCCAGGCTTCACGGGATTGACTAGCGGCCTCAGAGTTTTGCACTCCGTCATTCTGTTTTCCTTCCCACTGGGCCTCAGAGAGCAGCAGAGAAAGCACCTGAATGTCTGCTGCATTTCCTCTCTACGGAATGCTGCAGCGAAAGGAGCAGTGGGACAAAGGGAAGGAACTTGGAAAATCTATCCAGTGCTCATCAGTCCTTGGATCACTGAGAAAGGGGTTTCCGCTTTAAAGAAGAGAGGCAGGCCATTTTAAGTAGGAGAAAATGACTTAGCGGGATTTATTTTATTATTCTTTGAAGCCACGGAAAGCTGTGGCCCAATTTATATTCATATTTTTGTACACTAAGACGCCGTATGATCAAGGTTGTATTTATTCAGATCTCTGGCGTCAGCCTCCTTGCTTCTGTTAGTGGAGATTTAGTGGGTGACTTGTGTGCTCCATTTCACCATTGATAACGAGCAGTCCACGTCTGTCATCAGAAACGGGCTGAGTTATTCAGCGAGCGGCCTCCAGGGGCCGCCATGCTGCAGGTGGAGTGAACATGTAGCCGAGTCCTGAGATCAGGTGCGGGAGGGGTATGCTGTCTTAGCTCTGCTCCAGACCTACCTGAGGTACCCCGAATTGTGATGCCGGGCTGGGCTCTGTAAAACACCTTTCTCTTTTGCCTGCTGGCTTTCAGGTAGGCCTGGCAGTCGGAGGTCCTGAAGAGTGTCCAGCAAGCCGGAGGTGGGAGAAGCCACCCGCTCCGTCCACGACCCCCCCTCCCGGCAGTGCTCTGGGTTCACGACTCCAGCGTCCGTGTCCACATTCCAAAACTGTCTCCTCACGTCCCCTTCCAGGTAGAAGCGCCAGCCAGGCAGCGCCCCCTCCACAGCCTAAGACGCAAACATGGTATTAGACATGAGTGCCCGCGCGCACGCGTGCGTACACACCCCATAGTTTGCTGGTTTATCTTAAGTCGTCTTGAGTGGGGACACTCTAAAGTGGGAAGAATGACACTAGGAACTATGGAGGGATAGAGGGGGAGGGAGTGGTAGGATTCTGATATTAAAATTTCTTTCTTTGGGTGTTCTGCAGCTGGTGTCAGTAAAAACCAATTAAGAAAAGCTTTTTAGATGTTTTTATTTTTTGCTGAGAGCTACTAACAGTTGCATCGTTTGATTTCCAGTGTTATATTGGATTACACTGAAACTAATGCAGCCGGACAGTGGAGTGGGGTGGGACCCCCAGAGTCAGAGGAGGGGCGGGGGCGGCCTCGATTCAGAAACCACGTGCTCCTCGGAGCTGGCAGTATGAAAAGCGGCATTGCTCACAGGGCCAGTCCCATGTGTGAAATACTCGACTGATGCGCAGGGACTATACACTCCTCCCCAGAAGCAACTGCGTAGCAAAGGCCGCCCTTTTGGCCTGGAGCGCTGGCCCTCTTGTCACCCACACCCGTAACCCCAGGGAGAAGTACACTGAGGTCCCTAAGTGCCTGGGCCTTATGTGCATGGGCCTTATGGGCATGGGAATTTGATATTGATACTAAAATATTTAGATATTTGAAGCATATTCTTTACACATCAATGCTTTTTGTTTTGTTTTTTATCAATGAACATAGGTGAACACTGCAATTCCACGAATCAAGGCTTATCATTTATTCACACTGAAGTTTGCTGCTTGGAGGGAGTTGAGGACTTGCACTTAGCTGGTGTCTGTCTGCTTTGTGTTGAAGTGTGGTGTTGTGGCAAGATGACCACAGGGAGCTCAGGTTCTCCTGGAACTGCACAGACGGGTCTAAAGGAGGAGTTCTGGAGCCCTCGGTGGCTTTTTAGGTTTATTTATCACATCTTTTGTAGCAAGGCACCCATGTACAAGGCAGACAAGGTGGCCAGAGGGCCAGAAGGCTAGCAGGCCTCCTGACCCTCAGCAAATCTTCCCTTTCTCTGGGCTCTCTCATGGCTCAGGGTCTGGCGGCTGCCGCTTCTGCCACACTGCCCTTCCTCGTGCTCTCTGTGTCTCTGCCTCACACATGCGCACGCTATGCCCCGGCCCGCCCTTCTTCAGGCCCTTGCCATCAGGCTCTCGCATAGGCCCATCACCAAGGGGGTAGGCGGAAAACCTTGCTAACGCTTCTGCCCACCCTGCATGTGGTAACGTGGAGATTCTTCAGTCTTGTACACATCTCACACAAATCCACATAGGTCTGTCTAATGACGGTTCATGACTTTCCAGTTATCTTTTTTTTTTTTTTAGTTAATATGTTCTTGTAATTTCCTGCAGTGTGTAGCATTTATAGGATCCTTTAGAATAATTTTTATGTTATTTCTTTGTGATTCCCGCACGCTAGAAGTGATTTGTAAAATGTTCCTTTTATGAAAAGCATCCAAACTCATCCTGTGGTGATGCAGAAAGGAGCCATTCTGTGTTCGTTTCCTGGGCCAGCTTGATGTGCCCGGGCTGACTGTCTCCAAGGCAGCCAAGTAGTTTGTGTGGCTTCTCCAGTGATTTCAATGTTGGCTAATTTCTTTTTAAAGATTTATTTTATTTGGGGCCTCCCTGGTGATGCACCGGTTAAGTGCTGCGCTGTGGAGCTGCTGGCAGTGGCGACACGAGTTCGACGCCTGGCCAGGGAGCTTCCCACATGGTGCGGCAGACCTCTCCTGCCGCGCTCGCTGCTCCCCTCAGCAGTGTGTTTCCATCGATCTGCCTGTTCTGCGCCCTACTCTGTCTCTGGTGAACCTTCTTGCCACCCCACGCCTCTGGTCTGTACCCCAGCTTGTATGGATAAATAAATCTTTTTTTAAAAAGATTTATTTATTTATGCATACAAGATCTGGGGTGTAGGCCAGAGGTGTGGGAGGGTGAGAGAACTCACTAGAGACAGAGTGGGGAGCCGAACAGATGGAGTGACTGAAATACACTGCCGAGGGGAACAGCGGGCAAGACAGCAGAGGTCTGCTGCACCATGTGGGAAGCTCCCTGGCTGGGAATTGAACTTGAGCTGCAGTGGCTGCCGATGGCTTGATAGTGCTGACTTAAACCCCTGAGCAACCAGGGAGGCCCAATGTTGGCTAATTTTCTATGTCCCATTCCACTTTAGACCTTGGGGAGTTGATATGTCTGTTTCTGTTATTGACTCAGATCATGTGGTTATTTTTGAAATTTCTGAAAATATAGTTTGAATAATTTCTGTTTGTAGAAATGTCTTGCTATATATGGATTTATTCCTTAATTAATATAACAAATGTGGCCCAGCACTGTCATGTGCCAGGGTCTGGTGGTAGATAAGAGCCTTGTGTTCCTCGAGCTCACATTCTAGCTAACATTCCAGAGGGGCCTGCACTGAGGTTGTAGAAAGATTATTACTGAATGTAATAAGTCCTCGGAGGGTCTGTGATAGCCACCGGTGTGTGTCAAGAAATGGTCGGTGGAGGTAGCTCTTGAGACCTGAGAATAAGAAGGAATCAGTCATGCCCAATAACCTCAAGGATGAATGTTCTAGTGTATTATGAACAAGAGTAAGTACTAGGGTGCCCAGGTAGGAAAGAGCTCCGCCTACTGAATAACAGAAAGGACGATGAGGAGGTGGGGCATAAAGAACAAGTAGGGGCATGGAAAATAATAGCCATCGGGATGGACTTTTAGAAATTTAAATTTTATTCATAGTGCAAGATCAAAACAGGAGTTTAAAAAGTTAAAGCTGATATATGGCAGCAGTTGTTTGTAGTGAAAACAGAATGGCGTAAAGCAGGTATTTGTTCACTTTTCATAATCTGTGAACACAACTGGGAAGTAAAGTTTGTATTCCCTCAAAATTGTCTGAGATTATTATTATTTCATTCAATGTCTAAAATTAGATTAGATAGCATCCTGGAAAACTCAGCTTGCAGAAAAATACACGAATTGTTTCATTTTCATCCCACTAACTTTTGTTTTCTCACAAGAAGTTCCATTTATTATAGAGCAGTTGTTTCCAATGCTTAAGAACAGTGAATCTGAACAGCCTGGGTATTAAAAGCCTTGGAGGGCTCTAGCATGACCTTGCTTACCTGTGGTTGGGGGGGTGGGGGGACATGGGAGATGGCAAATGTCATCTCATCGGCAGGTGTCGGGAACCATAGTGGTTCCTTGGCATAACTCGAGGACTTTGGATCTGGGTGCTACACGGCCTCTCCCTTTCCTTCTTCCTCCACTAGAAACTTTGGAAACCCTTGAACTGATGTGCCGCTGCAGAATGTCTTGCCATGAAGATGTGTTCTTGTCCCCCGTTTTCCCAGGAATCCTGTCCTTTTTAAAAAGCGTATGTTTATTATTCTTATGTTTTTGACTGTAGGACACATAAACAAGCCAGGTGTTAAGTTAGCTTGCTTGAGGAGTTTGGCTGTAAGGGGCAGCTGGAGAAGGCAGGAAGGATGTGGAATCTACCACCTAGTTCTGTACTGTGGAAGTGTAATGGCAGTTATGCAAATAGCTTTCCGTTATGGAGATCTTTTGTCCTCCTTGTTGACGACAATAAGGAACACAGGAAGACCATTTCCAAGACATTTAGGGGATGTAAAAAAGACAGGAGCAACACACATGCTTTCAAAACAGTGTTTTTCTGTCTTGGCACTATTGACATTTGGGGTCATATAATTCATTGCTTGGAGGTGGGCTGAGGGGCTAGACTGTCCTGTGTTTTGGAGGTCATTAGCAGCATCCTTAGCCTGAACTTACTAGATGCCAGCAGTATCCATTTCAGTTGTAACAACGCACAATATCTCCCAATGTTGCCAAATAGCAGGCAGACTTGGGCTCTGAGAACCCTCGCCACCCTTCTTTGTCCTTCACCTTGGCTTGTTGAACTGTCATTTACGTTGTTGAATATCTAGGACCTTTTCAACTTCTTCTATCAGCCTCTTTGCTTATATCCCAACAACCTGGACATTGTGAAGAACCCCCAATCATTCCAACTTTTCTTTACTTAATTTATTTTAAAAGTGTAGGGAACTGAATTTGCTGTGATTATCAGCTAGGAGAACATAGGAAAGATCACTTAGTAAGATGTTGAGTGTTATCTGTGGTAAACAGGAGGTGAGAGGAAAGATACCATCAATAGAATGAGGCAGGGAGGAATCCTTTTTCTTTTATCATGGAGATAACATTTGGTCATATAATTTCTCAAGGTGAATAGGACCAAAATTTTATGTTTATAGGCGTCATTCATCAGACGAAAGAGAAAACGTGCTATGTGACATTTTAAAGATTTAAAATGCTGATAAAACTGACCTTTCATCTATGAATTCATCTCTGATTATGTTTAGAAATTAATGGCATTCAAATTATGACTTTTAATATGCTGTTTGAGGATGTTTTTGAATTAACATGGGTCATATCTGATTCTGGAAAATGTGATACAGGAAGCTGGGTGACTTGGGACTTTCATTCTTCAATTGAGGGGGAAAAGTCATTTACTAGGTATACATATTAGGTATACATAAACCTTGGATTTGGATAACCATCTTTAAAGACCCCTGTTGGATGTCATATATATGATCTCATTTTATAATTCCTGAATATGTAGGATGTGGAAAGAAAAATACTTTTTCTCAGGAGGTAGTATGCAAGGATTTAGTGTCTCATTGATTTAAACAAAGTCAAAATTGGCAGTATCCTAGACAGAAGTCTTACCAGGTCAATACAATTATAACAAACTTCAGTTTTATAACTAATATTTTAATGTACTTAGCTATATATATTTTTTAAAGATTTATTCATTTATACATACAAGCTGGGGTTACAGGCCAGAGGCATGGGGCGGCGAGAGGGTTCACCAGAGACAGAGTGGGGAGCAGAACAGGCAGATCAGAAACACACTGCTGAGGGGAGCAGCGGGCGAGGCAGGAGAGGTCTGCCGCACCATGTGGGATTCTCCCGGGCTGGGCATTGAACTCGGATTGCGCGCTGCTGACAGCTCCACAGCGAAGCGCTCAACCGCTGCGCCACCAGGGATGCCCTGTGCTTAGCTATATTAATAGGTGTATAGATTTAACTGATAAGCAGTGCTGGCGAGAGATTTAAATTGTTGCTATTTTCAACCTCGCTAACAAAGCTTATATTTCCTCTTGGTGTGGATAATTCTCAGAGTGTTTCTTCATTCTTTTTCCTTTGTAGCTCTCCTTTTCTTTCTTGGTTCTTTTCGTGTCTGTATCTGTGAGAATGCTGATTCCATGTCATTTATTTCCATGACTTTTTTCAGAACATTTTACCTCTTGATCTTTCTACATCCCTCAGTTCCTTTATTTTCTTATTTAAAGTTTCAGTCTTGATCTTTTGTTTGTTGGTTACACTTCTCATAGTGTTTCCTTTTCTGCTCTGCCAGTTTATTTCTGATTAGTTTTTCTGAGGGTAGGTGTGTGTGTGTGTGTGTGTGTGTGTGTGTGTGTGTGTGTGTGTTGTTCAAGTTCTTTGGCATTCTTAATTATGACAGTCTTAATCTGTGTCAGTGTTGCTGGCTTCTGGAGATTGATTTTCTCTCTGCTGTGTATACTCCTGAGGGCTTGCTTGGCCATTTGTATTTTTCCTTCTCATTGTCTGCCTTGGGTTTGCTCTGCTGTAGTTGGGCTTTTGTTGTGTATGAGTCTTTCTCTCCCACTATTCTGGATGTTTACTTGGTGGTGGGCATAGCCGCTGCGGTCTGGGAGGATCTGGGCTGGTGCTGAGCCTCCCAAAGCACTTCTGAAGTCCAAGGCTTTAAATGCTCAACGTTGGACAAGGCTTAAATTATAGAGAGAAACTGATCACTACAGCTAGGGACCCAGGAAGTAATCACAAGTCCTGTACAGGATATTCCTTCAAATCAGTGGTGGAACATCGTGCTGATGGGGTGCACTCAACTTTGCTAGCAGGCAGGTCAGTCCTTGTCATAATTGCAGCCCTAAGAGCCACAGAGGTCATCCCTACAGCTCAGCTCAAGGGCGATGGCGAAAGCAAGGGTCCCAGGAAGCTCCCTGGGGACGACAGGGTGACCTTAAATGTTAGTTTACTGATGTAATAATCTCCATGTTTTTCAAAGCCGCCTCCCATGCAATTGAAGAACCACTTGGACACCAGATGTAGTCAATCTCACGCCTTCATGCTTTTTATTGATAGTCCTTTCACCTCTAGTATATATCCCCTGGACATAGTCCTTAGGAAGACTCAGCGACGAGGTTCTCTTCTGGATGCAAAGGGAAATTCCAGGTCAGCTGATTAGTCTCCTGTTCCTCCTTCTCATCTGAACACTTGAAACTTGGCGATGGACTTCATGTAATATGCGTACATGGCAATTCTCACTGTGCACGCCTGACACTAACACAATGTTATAAGACAGTGTTACTAAAAAATAAGTATAAAATAAAATAAAATATAATAAATAAATGTTTAAAAAATGTAGATCTGTACAGAGTGGCCAGTGCTGGACAGCTGTTGGCCGCTCAGGTCCCCGTGCCCCCGTGCCCAGGTTGCAGGAAGGGAAGAGGGTATCTTGGCCACTGGCTTCTGGGGGTTTCACTTTAGCATTGCTCACTGTCCCCTGCTGCCCAGACATCACAATGCTCTTGGAAACCTCAAGTACCGTTGACCTTTAGATGCCATGAGTTTCAACTGTGTGGGCCTGCTAATATGCAGACTTTCTTATAAACATACATTATCGTTAAATATCACACAGTAATACAAAAATCTATTTACTCTTCCTTATGATTTTTTTTTTAAAGATTGATTTATTTATGCATTCAAGAACTGGGGTGTAGGCCAGAGGCGTCGGGTGGTGAGAGGATTCACCAGAGACAGAGCGGGGAGCAGAACAGGCAGATAGACTGAAGTACACTGCTGAGGGGAGAAGCAGGCGAGACAGGAGAGGTCTGCTGTGCCATGCGGTAATCTACCTAGTCCCTGGTCGGGAGTCGAACTCGTGCTGCAGTGGCTCTGGATAGCTTCATAGTGCTGCGCTTAACCCATTGTACCACCAGGGAGGCCCAACTTCCTTACGATTTTTAAATTTTCTTTTTTCTAACTCAGTTACAAAAACACAATTGGTGATACATATAAGATAGAAAATATGGGGCCTCCCCGGTGGCGCAGTGGTTAAGCACTGTGTTATGGGGCTGTCGGCAGCAGTGACACAAGTTCAATGCCCGGCCAGGGAGATTACCACATGGCACGGCAGACCTCTCCTGCCTCGCCCGCTGCTCCCCTCAGCAGTGTATTTCTGTCGATCTGCCTGTTCTGCTCCCCGCTCTGTCTCTGGTGAGCCCTCTTGCCGCCCCATGCCTCTGGCCTGTACCCCAGCCTGTATGCAAAAATTAATAAATCTTTAAAAAAAAAAGAAGATATGTGTTTACCAACTTTTTATGTTATCTGTCGGTATTCTGGTTAACAATGGGGTATTAGTTATAAGTTTGGGGGAATTCAAGAGTTAAATGCATTTTTTCCACTGTGCTTGGGGTGGGGCAGTACCCCTAACCCCCAAGTTGTTCAAAGGCAACTGCAGTTCAAATCCTTCTTTAAACCTTTTTGGGTTTTCTTCACCAAGACCAAACAGTTGCTTCTGCTGCTGGCCTGTGCTTCGCCCACCAACCTCCTTTCCTATTTATTGCCTTCTTGCTTTTCTGTTTCTTCTCTTATTTAATCTCCTGTCAAAGCCCAGACCTGCCAATCAGTTTCTCTCTAACTTACTCTGTCAGTCAGCTTTTCTCTCTTTAGTCTGGATGAAATCTAATTTCTGTCTGAATGCAGATCTTGTCAAACATATTTTTAAAAGACAGATCCCCTCATTCTCCCCCGCCCCCAGCTGTTTATAAAGCAGATGCTGGAAAAGTGAAATATCTAGATATACTTAGCTCTCTATTTACAGCCTGGACCAATATTCTCTATCATAATTGTTTTTAAGAAAATGACGTATCAGTAACTTGGTGGAATATTATTTTCCATCCTGTCAGTTCAGTCTTCTGAAGGTTTGGATTATTTTTCCTGAATGGTTATCTACAGATTTAATTACAAGTGAATCCTGTATCTTAGCTTCCACCTTGCTTGCGGGAGAATGTTTGCTGTCTGCTCCAATAAAACCACTTAGGAATTTGTCTTTAAGTCATCACCAAGGTCAAGAAAGGCATTCCCATGCTTCCCTATCTCAGGAAAAAGGCAGAGAGAAGTTTTGCCAGCCCAAGCTTTCTGTTCACATGGTATAGTAGTCATTTTCTAGATATCTTTTTACTAGAATTTTTAAAGGTGTTTTCTCGCAGCTTCAAGTAATGTCAGGGAATGTGTCAGGCGTTCAGGAGCCTGACCTCTGTCCCCTCCAGCTTTATAAGACATGCTAGCTGCTTCTGTAGCCATCTGAACATTTCCTAAGGTGTAAACTACTAGATGCTACAAGAAAACTGTTAATCGAGAGGCTGTTTCAGTTTAATCTTTCTGTCCACATAGAAGGAGCCAAAGTCTGAGAAGATAGGCAATGGGGTCTCTTCTATTCGTAACTAAAATGCTGCATGACCGTAGGCAAGGCAGACATTCAGATTCTTGGAGCCAGAGGTTTCATAAAGGTCTAAAATTTAGATTCCCAAGAATTCCAAAATTGTCATGACATTTGAAAGAGTTGGCGCTTTTGTTCAGTAGAAGACTTCAAACGACCTTCAAATCAAATGCCTTTCTAAATATATATACTACCCATCCCCTGCCCCCCCATCAGATTGTTCTAGTTCTTTAAATTTCAACAAGAATGACCTTTATCTGTACCTTTGGAAGAGCAAAATCTAAATATTAAATTTAAATATTCCCTCCTTAGTCTCAGACTCTGCTTGAAGTAAAAACTTGGTTCTAAATAACACTTTTGCAAATAAGTTCTAAGTGTAATCAGTGATTTATGTCTTATGTTCTCTGTCTACAGCTAAGCTTCTATAGAAGGTTTCCTGACTACGGATCCAGGTCTTTTTGTCATCTTTTGTGGGTGTCAGAAGACAAGGATGGTAATTTAAAGTGTAAATCTGTTTTCCTTCTTGGGCTTAAACCTCATTAGACAGACACCATCCAAGTCTGATCTTATTTGACAAGCAAAGGGAATCACCTCTTTGTAATTCAAACAGGACAGATGTTCACTAGAGCAATAGCTTCAAACATTTTTCCTCTTCACATATCCATTAAACAAATTTTGAAAAATGATGTAACTGTGCCCTGACCTTTTAAAGTTGATAACTATTTTTCAAAATGTTAAATATTTGAAAGGAAATCAGATTTATGGCAACCCGTAATTGTTTTATGATTCTCTCAAATGTTTCCAGTAGAATCTAATTGCTTTGGAAATGTGATATTCTTCATCTACCTAGAACATAGATAAGAAACTTTCTTTAACATCACTCCCTTTATTCCTGCACTTGTATTTCTATTCCAGTTCCTTTAGTGAATTCTATCCCAGTGAAATGTATTTTATGCTTGGGATTATTTTATTGCTCACTCTACCATGTGTCTCTGTAACAAAAACATTTTTAGATATTGAAATTAAAGTGTTTTTTTCCAAATTTGACCTTATGATGATATTCCTTCTGAGTGATTTTTTTAAATAAAAAAGCTTTCATCCATGTTAATGATTGTCTCTTAGTCAAAATAAATGTTTAACAATTTGGATGAGTGACTTTTAAACATAAAAGATAAAAATTTTTCGGAGGTATACAGTGAAAATATTTTCTCCCATTCAGCAGGGTGTCTCCTTATTTTAATTCACAGTTTCTTTTGCTGTGCAGAAGCTTTTTAATAGTTTGAATTGTTTATATTCCTTTCAGTTTCTCTTGCTTTTGAAGAAAATCAACAAAGATATCACTGAAGCTTGTGCCGTGGAGTGTTTTGCCTATGTTTTCTTCTATGTATTTTATGGTTTCAGGTCTTACATTTAAATCCTTTATCCATCTTGAGTTAATTGTTGTGTATGATGTGAGATAATGGTCTAGTTTCATTCTTGTGCATGTGGCTGTTCTGTTTTCCTAATTCCAATTATTGAGGAGACTTTCCTTTCTCCAGTATAGACTCCTAGCTCCTTTGTTACCAATTACTGTCCATGTAAGTACAGATTTATTTCTAGACTTTCATGTCTATCCCATTGTTCTATGTGTCTGTTTTTGTTCTAGTACCATATTATTTTGATTATTATAGCTTTGTAGTATAATTTGAAGTCTAGGCATGTAATACCCTTCCTCATTTTTGATCAGGATTGCTTTGGCTATTCAGGATCTTTTGTATTCCATATGAATTTCAGTAATATTTATTCTGCTCTTTCAAGAATGTCATTGAAACTTTGATAGAGACTGCATTAGCTCTACAAATTGCTTTGAGTAATATGGCCATTTTGTATTGTTAATTCTTCCATTCCACGAATTAGGAATATCTTTCCATTTCTTTGTGTCTTGTATTTCTTTTAGTGGTGTCTTAGAGTTTTTGTTGTACAGGTGTGGTGAAATTTAATTAATGATAAATATTGTAAACATTTAACATGATGTATGGCACCGGAAAAAAATGAACTCACATGAGGGACACCTTTTGCTGAGCAATGTATGTGGACACAGTGTTGTAGAAGTCCCTCAACTCCTTAAAATTAGAGAATGTATGGAATTTAGGCTTTTATCAAGCTTTTTATATCAGTTGAAAGAGAATTCTTCTTCTTTTTAAAAATTTTTTACTGTTATTTTTTATTAATTTTTACATAGAAAAACTGGGGTACAGGTGAGAGGACGCACCAGAGACAAAGTGGGGAGCAGAACAGACAGATCTACAGAAATATACTGTTAAGGGAAGCAGTGGACAAGACAGGAGAGGTCTGTTGTGCCATGTGGGTTAGCTCCCTGGCTGTGGATCAAACTCAGGCCTTAGTGGTGGTAGTGCTGACACTTAACCCCAGCACCACCAGGGAGGCCCTTCCTCCTTATTCTTGAAGTTACTGTTCCAGTTCATTTCACCTCCCCACTTCAGATTTTTAAAATATTGATTATTTTTAGCTTAAATTTATACTTGATTTTCATGGTTAATTTATGGTATATACTAAATTACATAGGTGCCTGTCATAAGAACTGCTACCATAACCAATTGAGAACCTGTCCCAGGTTTGAAGTTTAATGTCTATATTCATCTTGAAGTGACTTTGAAGGATTTTAAGTAACTTGCTCAAACTAACTGATAGATGAAGAATTTGAGTTTGGGTATTTCTGACTTTAAAGTTTCTGTACTAAGAGATCTTGCTAGGTTCCCCTACTCTGTATTTGACGCTAAAGTTAGGCAATATGATTCTTTTTGGGCAATGTGGAGCTTTTTCCAAGCCTTGAGACTCTGTAAGAGTTGTCAGAATCTTGGAGAAAATTACAATTTTGAGGATCCACATGCTTGATTTAATTATACTATACCAGGTTCATATCTTCCAAAGAAAACAACCTTATTCACATGTAAATATGTACCTATATGTGTACAGGAATGTAGATAGATATATATATTATGTCTTCTTTTGTGTGTAATATTTAGAAGTTTAACCAATACTTAAGAAGGTGTGAGCTACAGAGGTACAGACCGCCCTTCCAAACACACACACATACACTACAATGTGGCATTAGTAGTAGCTTTCCTTAAAAATATAGAAAATATTTTTACTATTCTTTGTAATTGACATTACAGATATTAGATACATTCCCCAAGTAATCAGACAAATACAGACTCTCATTAATGATCATTTCTATTGACTGGGTCACTAGACTTTTCTACAGGACAAGTTTAAATGCGTTAATTAAAAATATGTATTTCAGCAACTCATAATTAAACGCACCTTAGTTTTTCTGGAGTTTGTGTAAAACATAATCAGGAGTTGTTGAGTGTGCTTTGGTGAAGGAAGGCAATGTATCCTGGTTACCAAAACCTTATCTTTTATTTGAGAAGTAAGTGGGTGAACAAAACTAGATTAAAGCTGGAAAAACGTGTGGTCAATGAAAAAGAAAATACAAACCCTGTTTCCGAGGAAACTGTGTTTAGCAATGAACTCAGATGAAAGCAGGAACACAATAAGAGGGCTCCTTCAGGTTTTTAATTGAAATGTGACTACAACAAGGAATTGACAGAAATCACTTCTGATTTCCAGATAAATGCATAAATCCAATGTCATTGAAAGCTGATAAGACAGATTTCCAGAAAAGAGATTTTAAAGAAAGTACCTCCTGTGCTGCTTATTCCAAAATAGGACAGCTCCACTGCACCTTGGTTTATTCGAATTTTTAATGGCTATCTGGGTATCCTTGGCAGTAGAGTAGGATTAGTTTCACTTTTTAGACATTTTAAAGCCCCTTTGCTCCATGGAGTTATCTAAATGCAAAATAATAAGATAATATCAATAGCTAATATAAAGGCTTCATCCTAGTTATTAAAAGTCAAACACTCACTTCTAAAGTGGTTTCACATTAGGCTTAAAAAGTCTCTTTCCAAGCAAGTTGGAAATACGGCAGTACTCTCTCCTCACCCATGTATCTCTGGCGAATGTCCTACAGTATGACATGCTGGCCGGAATGCTGAGGAATGTTCTCCCTGCTTTCCAGGATTCAGGCTTCTGGTACCTGATGTAAATCATAAGTAAATGTCTGCATGGTGTTCTGTCACCTGCTATCTTTGACCTGGCCACTAGATTACTTTATTTGCACCAAGGAAGGGAAATTCTGATTCAGTGGGAGGTGCGGGAAGAGGATCCTGTTTGGGGAAGAAAGGACCAGGGCTTCATAGCCTTTCCCTGCTCTTACTCACTGGATTCCCCGGAACACTCTGAGATGAATATTGGCTGCAGAAGGTTTCTTAGGGAATACGTTCAGGACTGACACTTGGGGAACGGAAGGGGCGGCATGGGCAGGACGGAAGGGCAGGAGAGAACAGTTGCCACTGGGCCAAGGGAGAAGTTGGCCTGCGGGGTCATCTCAAGGGCCTTTTCAGCTCACTCTCTGGGCATTCTGCAGCAAGAGGTCTTGATCTTTATGTCCCTGAGTTGACCAGTCTTGGGGTATAGGCTGCCCCCCGGGGGAGAGGGGGCCTGAGTCTAGGAGCTGTCCAGCTGAAATCACCTCTGGAGAGGTGACACAGGAGAGCGGTCAGCCCCAGCATTTCCCAGAGCCTGGGGTCTCAGCCCTGTGGGAAGATCTGCGAGCTCAGTTCTCTGGGTGGGGACGGCGCCCCAGAACTCCTCCTTTTTTTTTTTTAAGATTTATTTATTTATGCATTCAAGTTGGGGTGTAGGCCAGAGGTGTGAGGTAGTGAGAGGGTTCACCAGAGACAGAGTGGGGGGCAGGAAAGGCAGATCATCTGAAATACACTGCTGAGGGGAGCAGAGGGCGAGGCAGGAGAGGTCTGCTGCGCCATGTGGGAAGCTCCCTGGCCAGGTATCGAACTCATGCCGCAGTGGCCCTGGATAGCTTCACAGTGCTGCGCTTAACCCGTTGTGCCACCAGGGAGGCCCCCAGGACTCCCTCTTAGGGACTAAGCAACTGAGTGAGGTTGACTCAATGACCAATACACATGTGATAACAAAGGTTCAACTTCTCTTGCACTCCAGAGAAAAGAAACAAAAACAACTGACAAATATACATTCTTTGAGCTGAAAATATTAAAAAGCGTGATAAAAATGAACTTGAGTGAGTGAGGGTGGAGAGAAATAATTCTCTTATACTTCTGGGGGGAATTTAAATTGTGCAGTTCTTCTGATGAATCATTTGGCAAAATCTAGTGAAACTGGAGATCTACATATCCTGTGACCCAACAATCCCATGTTTAGCTAAATACCTAAGAAAAATGAGTATGCGCCTGGGTGTGTATCGATAAGGATGACTAATGCTGCATTATTTAGAACAGCAGAAGAATTAGAAACAATGTAAGTGGTTGTCACTAGGATAAATAAATGGACATGTTAGTTCAATAAAGCTCTGAAGTTAATGAAACGCCACTTCTTATGTTGATGTGGATAAAGTTCCCATGTTACATTTAGTGTGAAAAGCAACTTAGGAAAGGATATCTGTATTATGATGTATTATGATACTATTATTTAAAGTTAACCCCACACACACACACACAAAAAAGGGGGTATAAATAAAACTACATATTAACAGACATGTTTGTAAACATAGACATTGCGAAAACATGAGCTGGAGGAACTCACACTAACTTTAAGATAGTAATTAACTTTGGAGTGGAAACTATGGATTATGGTAAGAAAGGGACTTTTTTCTCCAGTTATTTTTAAAAACAGCCTTTTATAAAATACGTAACACTTTTGCCTATTGTTAAGGTTTAGTGAGGCTGGATCACAAACATATGACTGTTTATTCAGTTTTTCTTTATGAGAAAGACTTTTTGCATTGACACTTTAAAGAAAACAAAAGAAAAATGGTCTTCCTAATGCAGTAATTACATGTGATATTATATGGATGTACAATAATATAATAATGACACGGGTCTGGCATAACTCATATACACATAGCAGTATGTATAACATACCGCTTCAGCATTGTGTACTCAATAGTTAATCTGTGCAGTGCCTTGAAACACCACCTCACCTGTTTTATGTATTTAACTCTGCATTTGCATCTTTTTTATTATTCTGCTTGCTCTTATACCAGTATCACAAGTCAGATACCATAGGTTGACAGTACATGTTGCTATTTGCTAGAATATGTCTTGTCCATCATTTTTCTTTTCAAAAATATCCAGGCAATTCTTGCCCATTTGCTTTCCCAGTGCTTATTTTCTCAACCAAAATTTTGATCGCAAATTTCATTGAGCTTTCAGATTACAGTTTTAGGAAGTTCATTTTTTTACACAGATGACCTGATCACTTAGTAATACAGTTTGGGCACCTCAAAGATAAATTGATTTAGGTTTTGAGAATTTAGCTTTATGAGGTATTTTGTGTGTTAATCTAATTTTGATTTTTAGATATTCCTTTATATTTAGGATGAGCAGCTACATTCTGGACATGCCTAGAGCTTGCTGAGCTTCCCCTCATGAGCTTCCTCTAGTTTTCTTCACAGGTGTGGCGGGCTCCTGTCGTGTTAAGTTTTTCTCCCAAAGTACCTGTGGATTCCTCCTACAACTTGCATCTTTTTATTGCTCTCTGTTGAGTGTTCTGCTTATAGATTTGGGGCAGGAAAGTACAATGATGTAAATATTGAATAGCTTATGGATTTTATTAATTGAAATAATTTTGTGCAATCAGTTTCAGTGTTAATGACATCTACTAACTTCAAGGAATTTGCTTAAGAGACTTTTAAAAATGAATCATTCTCCTAAGGTGGGGGAGGACTGGTAAGTTTCTGCATTCTCCAGGTTGTATTAGCTGTCGTTCATTACATTTTTATGAGTCTTCTTATGTAGAATTTGTGCTGAGTTTATTATTGATTTAGTTTGAATCTCATTGGGCGTATTTACAGGGGATGTGTAGGACAGTGGCTATGAATTTGCACTTCAGTGAAGTGGATCTAGGCTCACACCTTCGCCTTCCCATCTTCTAACTAACTGATGAATAGTAAGCATGTTATTTAGTGATTCCAAACCTTCTTTCCCTGATCTATAGAATGGGGTTAAGAGTGATACCTACTTCATGTAGCTATGAAACTCATTGATAAAAATGAATATAAAACATTTAGCACTGTGCCTTCAATAGAGCCTCTATTTAATATTCATACATTGCTATAACATTTTATTGGTATTATTATTGTATCAGAGTTACTAAGAAGGAGCAATTGAAAATGCAACTGAAATGGATAAATATTTGATAGAACAGAATTCTTTGGCTTTGTCAGGTAGTGGGGGATGATGAAAAGGTTAGTCTTGAAAATGAACAAAAGTATATATTTTCATCACCTCTCATTAAAGATGAGAGGTGAATAGCATTGAAGGTACAAGAAACAGGAAAAGTATAGATTTAAGGGTAGCCATATAAGATAGTTGTGAGTTTCTTCATAATGAAAGAAGAAAAAAATCCATTGACAAAGAAGGTATTAACATAGAATTGGGAGAAAAAATATGTTCCTGTTTTCATCTGAGTATCTGCCCTTCTCTCCTTTCCTTTTTTTCTCCCTCCCTCCCTCCCTGTTCCTTTCTTCATTCCTTCCTTCTGCTCAATTTCTTATTCTGTATAGTAGCATGTTTTTAATGTTTACTCTGTGGCAGGAAAGTACATACTACTTTATATATTTCATATCTCTGAAACCTCATAATATCCTTAGGAAATAGTATTTTAGGGTTGACCACTATCAGGTATAATCTCTCTTTGTGCCAGGCCTAGCTTTTCATTCTATAAAATAAGCCATGCATGCCATCTGCAGAATATGACATCTCAGGAAGAAATTGAAGGGTTGGCCTTCCAGCCCCTATTAAATGTCACCCCACTAGTTTGAGTCCTCTGCTTGTAAAATGTCTTATTTTTCTTATGTTTTAAGATAGATGAAAATCCCCTCAAATTTTGAGAGATTTAAGACCAAAATTAGATATTCTGATTTAAAAAGTGGCTATGTTCTCACCCAGTTTTTTAAATTATCCTAAAGCAGACATGATTAGACATTCCTTATTCTATTTAAAGTACGTTCTTATTTGAGTGGAATGGGCTGTCCACTCTATTTTTTAGAAACCATATGAAATAAATACACTGTTCAACTTGAGTAGGTAAATTTCACATAGGAACTTTGCAA
Organism: Scalopus aquaticus; assembly: GCA_004024925.1. Classification (NCBI taxonomy): domain Eukaryota; kingdom Metazoa; phylum Chordata; class Mammalia; order Eulipotyphla; family Talpidae; genus Scalopus; species Scalopus aquaticus. The sequence continues at coordinate 54,647 of PVIJ01009207.1, forward strand.
AATTGCAGGTTCTTTTCTGTTTCAATAGTGTAGGATTTATCTTGCTGAGAAAGTTGTGCCTAGGTTTTGGAGGTGACTTATTTAAGAAATATACTTAATAGTCACAAAATTTAATTATCTTATTTTTTCCAAAAGAGAGGGGAAATAATGGATTAGGTAGAAGCTCAGGCTCCGGTGCCTATAGAGGGCTTGGGAACAGGCAGGCTCTGGTACCTTCTGCATTTCATGGGTGTCACTATTATTTATTATTCCCATTTTTCCACCTTGCCGTATTCCTTTTTTTTTTTTTTTTTAAAAGAGGAGAGCAATAGATTTAAATCAGTTCTTCTCTGAAATATCATCATTCTATTTAAAACTCTCAGAATTCACACGGGGTCCAGTCTGTGGTGGGTGGTCTTATCCTCAGAATCACGCATTCACTGCGAGAGCAAGAAAGCCACGTTCCCCACGATAGCTCGCATCTGCCGGGAAGGAAGCTCTTCCGCAGCTGCTGGGTCAGCGACGAGGGGGCTTACACTCTTCAGGAGCCTCCACTCAACACAAGGTGCTGTACGAGGTCATGGGGCTGTACATTTGGATCCAGCTCTCTGACAGCAGTGACCCTGCTCTTAAAGTCTCCCCCAGACTGCCGGAAGTTAATTGTAATTAATTTATTCTTCAATTTTTATTTAATGAGCCTGCTGTGATTTTTTTTTTTTAATAAGCTGCTGCAGATTGGTCATGTATTCAAAACCCCTAGCTCGTTTGTGGTAAAAAAGGACATTCTGCTATATGTCATTGCGTGTGTGAGGACTTTCTGCTGCGTGAGAGGAAGCAGTCACAGGAGGACTAATATTGCATGACACCATTTCTGTGAGTCTCTAAAGTAGCCAGAGCTGTATGGCGCTTCAGAGGAAATGGGGAGTTGGTAATCAAGGGGCATAAAGTTTCAGTGATGCAAAAGGAAAAATTCCCGGAGCTCTGATGTTCCACATTGCACGGTGTTAACAATACTGCACTGCACACTTAAACACTGAAAGGGCAGGGCACATGTTAAACGTTCGCACTGCGATCAAATGACATTAACCTGAAGGAGCTCTCTGGTAAGAGAGTCATCGAAAGGGGCCTCCTTGAGGAAGAGTTCAGCCTCCCCCCCCTCCCCCCCTGTGGGGGAGAAACCAGTTGAGAGGCTCCTGTACCCTGGGCCCAAGGAGGTGCCCCGCAGGGAGTTACCTGTTCTGTCCTTACTTCCCCCACTAAATATTACCTCCTGCTGCGACTCCATTTGCCCAAATCACCAGAAGCAGAGAGCCAGGGGATCCAGTGATGGGCGTGACAAGTCTGCCTCTGGAGCTGTGAGCGCGGGTGGAGACAGCTGGAGCGAGGACGCAGGGGAGAGAAGACAGGCCCCACAGTAGGGCCTCAGGAATGTAGTCTTGCTCGGAAATTCTTTCCCTAGTTTGCTAGCCAAGCAGCTCTCCTCAAGGAGGCGGCTTACACAGATGGGCATCAAAGACCAAAATGGCTGTCTGGTGCAGACTCCGCAGGGGCCTGCTCTTGGGGGGCCGGCTCCTCTGGGGAAGGGAGTGTGCTGACTATGTGCTGCCAAGGGAAGTGAACCCCAGTTGCCCTCCTCGAGCAAAGAACGGCTGGCATCGTGACTGGGTGGTGACCCTCTGTTCAGTGGCAGTCTCACCTTGGCCCCCGGTCTTTGCATGTGGAAGTGGACCTGCTCTCCATGAAGGAGAAAGGAGGAGGAGGCCCCCAAGAACTTCGGGGCGGGGTCCCCAACAAACCCAGTATTAAGACAGCCAACCCATTAAAAGGCTTAATCATGCCACAGAGACACTGAGGCCCAGTGAGCAGAGTCTCTGCTCCAAGGTCACCAGGCAGCTAGCAGCTACCTAAGCCAAAGCCAAGTCTCCTTAACCCCTGCTCACATCTTCATATTCTTCCTTTGCTGTCACATCACAGGCTGGACTGTTGGTTCCTCTAGCTGTGAGTGGTCCATGTGCAGGAGCTGCCTCCCCCATAATGGATTTATTCTTGTGGCCCCGAGGCTAGAGCGCCACCTGCTGTTGGCTCCCAGATGTGCAGGGGGCCCAGATCTGCTCCTTCCCCCCCAATGTGGTGGGTTAATGCAACCACAGAGCTGCTTCTGATGTTCAGGCTGACATGGCTTGGAGTTGCCACGTTTTCCCTCAGAGTAATTCTTTTAATTATGTTTTCTGGGTCCTGACCGACGATGACACGAGCTGTCATTGTATCATCTTAATTTGGCAGACTTTGCCATCAAGGGGCTGCTCCTGTGATTTCCCGGTGCTTCTCCAGAGGGCTGGATGGAGCCTCAGCAATGTAGAGATACAGCCAGCCCTCTTCCCACCCAAGGATTTGGGGGGTGGCCCCTGACACGGAGTGGCGGCTGCCCCTCTGCATCTGCACACAGAGACCGGAGTTCCTTCTGAGAACGCGGCAGCCCCCTAGTTTACTGAACACTCAGTAACTGAGAGCATGCTTTTCAGAGGAATGCTTCCTAGAAGCTAAGCTCTGAGAGAGAATTTGTAACATGTTCAAGCCAGAAAAAGTTTTTCATTTATTTCTGTTATTATTTTAACAGTATTATTATTAATAGGTAATATTTAAGTATTAAATTGATATCATAAAGAAAAGACTAAAAAGATAGTTTCCTTCACTGATAGTCTTTTATGTACTTGTGTCAGTAGTTGAAAGGAAAGCTGGTAGGTATTTTTCCTCAGCCATGAAATCTGTCTTAGCATTGTGTTAACCCAGCCGAGCCGGCCTAAGAAATAATTGCTGTGATGCCCTTCTCCTCTCTTTTCTAGAACGGGAATCCTCCCCAGAGAATTGAACTTCACGTGTCTTTATCGTGCATCCTTCCCAACCCCCCACCCCCACCCCCGAGCGGGAATAAAGTGCTCAGGATCTTACTGTTGGTGATCATAAGTCACTAGAATATTCTGTGAATGCTCTCAAAGAGTTTCACTTTAGATTTCCTTTTTTATGTCTTTCAAAGAAAATTCTATCAATCTGTACACTCTGATGTTTTACCCATTTATTTGCTTATTCAACAGAGATCGTCCAGCGCTAACTAGATGTCAAACACTGTGCTGAGTGCCAGGAATATAACAGCACAAGATGATAGGAGACTGAGCAGCAAGGGGATATATATAGCAGGCTGTTAGGATGGACGGAACCATGCTCTGATGAAAGAGGTAAATCCCAGGGTTTTACTGGCTTCATGCAACAAGGCATTATTTCTCACCTTACAACACCATGGATAGGCTGCACTGTATTTTTATAAGTCGGAAAGGCAGGAGAGAGGATGTGCGTTCATGTTCCTAGGGAAAGATAGAAGGTTTATAAAAATTTACAAGAATGAAAGCATAGCTACTAACCAGCACCACTGTTTGTTAGATGCTCACCTCTTTAGCATACTGCTAGCTAAGCATGTCATTTAGACCTTAGATCAGTTCTGTACAAATAGATGCTACCATCCTCATGTCACAGACGGAAGAACGGAAACTTGCCTGACTTGAACTGACTTGCCCAGGATTCCATGTGATGAGTGAAAGGTGGAGCTAGGATTTGACCCTGTCTCCATCTGCATACCGTGCTCTTCCTGTCTGTGTCTCATACAAATACTGCGACTGCACTGTGTCTCCCTGACGTGAGAGTGGCTTAGCCATCACATTTGGAGGAAGAAACCAGCATGAAAGCAGGCCTGTAAATTTAATTTAAAAAATGCAGGGAGAAGGGACTCCAGGCAACCTTGTACAGGGTTGCTTTAGTTGTTCTGGAGTGTGGGTTCTAAGTGAAAATTATATACCAGGAAAACAGGTCTCCCCAAAATTTATTTCAGATATGAAGCTCGTACCTGGTACAGATTCATCAATCTGTCCCTTAAAACTGGTATTCCTCCCCTGACCTAGCAGTCCTGCCAGTCGAAGGCCCCGTTGTTGCTTTCACTCCATGCCGACCTTTGGCGTGAGAGCAAACCTTTATCATCAGTCGATTCTAGTATTTCGTAGTGAAAGGATAGCGGGCAGATCCTGTAACTCAATTCCTTCATTCTGTACCTGAGGAGATGGGGGATTACGAAGCAATTGACTTGGCAGTGAATGTGTTGTTCATCCATCACAAAGCTGTGCTAGACTCCAGGCTTCCGGGGTTTCATCTAGTCGTCTTTGCTCCAAAGGAAGAAATTGTCTTTCTGAATTTCAGAGACCTGCTTCACTAGGGCTGTCTCCTGATCTGTAAACAAGTACAGGACGGGGGGGGGGGGGGGGGGGGGGGGGCGTTGATTTGGCACAGTTCTTTTTCAGGGAAAGCGCATCCCAAATGAGCCTCTCACCCCTTTGGGCTCTGATCTGCTTCCTTTGGTGGCATCAGGTATGTGGAATTAGATCTTACTGACTTGCCTGCAGGCTTTCTGCTGGACTTTGGAAAAAGTCTACCTGTCAGCTCCATAAAAATGGAGGCTAATTGTTCTCCGTTCTGCAGTGATCGGCGTCTCAGTGCTGGTGTATTTGCATTCAAATACGACAAATATTGGACATGCATTATACACTAAATATTTGAATTCACCCAAGCAAAGTTTGTATCCCTGGGATTCCTAATATCTGCTGAATTGTAGAATACAGGGTTTTTATGAAGCAAAGGGAACACTGATGAAATTAAACTAACAGGGGACAACATTCATGCTGCCTTTCAGGGATAATCCTCTGTGTCTAAATTATGTACGTATTATTGTGCCTCATTTGCATGACCAGTTATAGGGAAGTTTCTTATTGTGAGATGTAATAATTTTATATAATTGCAGCAGCTTCAGCAGTTTTGAAGGAGGTTTCCCTAGCAGAACACAGTCTCAGGGAAAACAAATTATGTTGATTTACTAGCAATTCTGCAAATAGGTTGTCTGGGGGAATCAGGAGGAGTCTTTTTATGGAGCACAAAGAAACTGCTCGCTATTTGACATTTTAAATTGCTTGCTTGGAATATGCAAAATTGTAGACATCTAATTGCACGCTGTCCCCTGGGAGGAGCCACCATTTTGCACTTGAATTTGGAGACTGTGTGTGTGATGATAAAGGCAGAGAACTGATGCTCATCGACCTAAGTTGCAGAGGGCAGGGCAAAGGCTGTGCACACCAGGGAAGAAGCAAAGAGCGAGTCTACAGTAAATGCCTGTTTAAAGCAGCTCCACTACCTCTATGGTTCTACTGAAACTGGCTTACGTGAATGGCATCCCCAGAAGAGCAGCATGAGAAAGGGAAGCCCTTGGCAACCTGAGACTCTCCCGGTGTCATAGACTTCAGGGCGGGATGAGCTTCAGAGACAGTCTTGGCTGTGCTGCTGATCACGCTGCTGGCGGTGCCCCAGGAGGCTCCAGAGCCATCCAGCAGATGCCCAGCTGTGTTTGGAGTAGCCCAGGGCAATCTTGCTGCAGGGCCTGCAGGGGTGGACAATTCCTGGCGGTTTGGCATTGTCAAGTAGAGTTTTGCAAAATTGTACAAGCTCTGTGCGATGTTTTATTTTTCATTACAACCCAGAAACTGACATTGGCGTTTTTTCAGATCACCAGTTGTAACTAGTCACTGAAGCTGACCAAGGACCAGCTTTCTTGTCAAAGCTCCTTGGGGTTGTAGATGTAGGGCGCGGCAGCCTGCAGAGATGCCCCTTGGCTTCCAAAGTCTGGAATGCCCTTCTTTTGTTCTGAATGTGTAATGGGAATGGGGAGAGTATAGGATTTGAAACTGCTACTCTCCTTCTGACTGAATATTTAAGAAAACATGACTTTATTCAGAGAATCACCGACCTGGAAGGGTGGAGTGTGCATGATAACCGTGGGCTTTCTTTAACCAGAATCAGATTATTTTTTTAATTAAATTTTTTCTTTTTCTTTTTTTTTAAGATGGATTTATTTATGCATACAAGAACTGGGGTGTAGGCCAGAGGTGTGGAGGGGTGGTAAGAGGATTCACCAGAGACAGAGTGGGGAGCAGAACAGACAGATCTACTGAAGTGCACTGCTGAGGGGAGCAACGGGTGAGGTGGGAGAGGTCTGCTATACCATGTGGGAAGCTCCCTGGGCGGGGATCGAGCCCATGCTGCAGTGGCTGCAGACAGCTCCACAGTGCCGAGACTTAACCCCTTGTGCCACCAGGGAGGCCCTACATTTTTTCTTAGTCTGCTGAGTGCTTTTTAAAAACTTATCTGTAGGGTTCATGTGGAATTTCTACATGATATTTTATTGTATTTTTGTTTGACATGGTTAGAAAATTACAAAGAATAGAGTCGCAATCTGAAATAGCTTCCATCTCTTGCTTAGTATGGTGGTGACTTATATAGACTACTCTCAGTCAACACGAACAACATAAGTGTTTGTTATAAATGAATGAACGTCGATGAATGGATCTATCCGTGACCATCTCTGGATCTTTTCCTCCTACATGGCTTCCTGTTACAATGGTTGCATGGATAGGATGGGTCCCAGTTTCTCTCCCTCCTCTACGTGATGTGTGGTCATGGAGAACTCTGCTTTGTTCTTGCCATCCCCTTCCTCCCTGGTTTCTCCTGCCAGGAGTTATGCAGTGAAGAGAAATCTCACGGTTGTCCTCCTGACCGGAAGTTGTGAAAAAACCAATTTTCTCCTTTCTATTCAGAAAGGGGACATTTTTTTTTCAATGCTCAGACAGTACAAACTTAAGCTCATTATATGTCCCCTGTGTTTACTTGATGGGAGACATAACTGCCATCATTTTAGAGATTTTGAGATTTAGGCTCTTTTTTGCATAACCCTGAAATTTTTTTTCAAGAATCTGTCTAGAAATGTTTTTATTTCTCTTAAGTTATAATTATTCTTCTATTCTTGAGATTAAAGTATTGTAGAACCATTATTGTTCATGGTGATCACTCTGTGAGGTAGATTTAAGGCTAATATTCTGAAGGCTCATTTTATTTTATGCATGGGAAAACTTTGTCTTAGATTCATGAATAAATCTTGTAATGAAATTCAGTCCTCCCAAATATCCTGTATACATGCCTGTTTGAGGTCAGATTCATTTGATGGTATTCTTTGTTAATAATTATAAAATATGATTGTAACAAGTTATTCCAATGCAGATGGAGTAGGAAGAATTTGGGGAGGTGATAGAGATGAAGCTGAAGACCAGGTTGGATAAACTTGCTACTAAAGAGAAGGATAGAAAGGGAAGGACTTAATGGAGAAGAGAGAACTGAATATAGAAGAGGAAGCAGAATAATTGCAAAGCAATTTGTCCTGTGTGCTGAGGACATGTTAGGAATTAAGCAGGTGTGTCTGGAGCAAAGAGAAATAGGTGTACCCATCTTGGGGGTACTACTGAGGTGTGCAGTTTGAATGAAACCTGGGGATTGTGTCCAGAGCTTAGCCAAAACCTTGCTGGCTTCCTGTCAGGCACTTGGGTATGAAAAATGGAGTGGAAACATTGGCTCTCTGAGCAAAAGCACAACTAAAATCATTCTGTTTTAATAATTTCATAAACCAGAGCACATCCAGCTCACAAAGAATAAGCATCCATCCTTGAAGATGGGTTCCCGTTTAAAAATTACATGAGATCCAGCAGATGAACCAGCAGATTAATTAGTATCCTAGCAACCCAACATCTTAAATTACAAAGTCTATAAAGTAAGACTATTTAAAATAATTATAGAAATCAATGAGTGAATTGGAAAAAATTAAGGGATTAAATAATATGGAAAAGAATAGTTGGATTAGAAAAGAAGAACCAAATCAAATCAAGCGATAAAAAAATATACAGTTCTTGAATTTGGAATCATGAGAGATGAGTTATATAGACAGTTAGGCATAGAAAAAGAGAGAATTTGTCGAACTCTTACCATTAAAGAGAAATTCTTAGGTTGATGGACAAATAAGATGGAAAAATTAAAGAGCTGTTGAAAAGATGATAGAATAGGTATCATAAAGTATGCAAGAAAGAGAGCAAAGAGGTACTATTTTAAGGGAGAAGAACTTTTTTATAATTAAAGAAAGCTGTTGTTTATTTTCTTTTTGTTGATTTGTATATGTTCTTTGTAGATCTTGGATATCAGCCCCAGTCAGATGTATGGTGTGAAAATAGGTTCTCTTGTTCAGTAGAGTGTCTTTTTGTTTTAATGATAGTTTCTTTTGCTGTCCAAAAGCTTTTTAGTTTGATAAAGCCCCAATTGTTTATATTCTCTTTAGTTTCTCTTGCTGTTGGAGACATACCACAAAGATATCACTGAAGTCTGTGTTGTGAAGTGGTATACCATCAGCATATACAAACTAAAATAGCCCCTGTACATGAAGTATTCCTCAGGACAATTTTGTCTGGATGGACACCCAATCTGAATTTTTTCTCGTGAAAGCAGGCTGCTATTAAAACGGTTTCTAATAATCTGTACATTTTAGCATTTAAACAGTCCCTCAAGTACCTTCCTTTCAAGAACCTGCTTTAGAGGCAGTGAATTTTTGTTTCTGTAGAAAGATCAAGTGACTAACCTTCCACTCATATCTCACTGCCACAGGCAGAGACTCTCTTGACCTCTTTTGAAGCTGGAAGAAAGATGATGCCCTCTAGTATCCTGGACAGTTCATCCTGTAAGAATATAATTAATTATTAGTTTCTGGGTCAGCTCCTGAAACAGCTCTTTTATCGTCATCCATCTTCTTCTAGACGAGATCCTTAAACTCCAGTTTGTTAAAGAATGTGTTCAGTCCCATCCCTGACTAAGATGGCGGTGGTGGCCCTCCTGGACTGGACTCTGGAGAGGCAGGCGATTCTGTCATGAGGTGAATTCATACACCATAAGAAACAGCCTCAGCACTAGTCAGTACAAAGACCACTTTCCCCACTACTGGAAATCTTACCTCACACCATGAGATACATGTTTATTTAAACACAAGGTACTCCGTAGCTCAACAGCTTTCAAAGTTTTCTTCTAGGAAAACCAGTTCCTGAGACAAAGACCATAGATTTTCCCACACCCGCTGCAGCATTTTGTGCTCTTCTGCCAAGGAAGTTATTCAGGACTGAAGGAGTAAATGTGTCTTCTCTGGACACGATTTCGTTGGGTCACAAAGGAAAGTGAAGAGTTAGACCAAAATGATTGAGCCCAGATATTTATGCAACAATCATAAACTTTTTTAAAGATTTATTTATTTCTATATACAAGAGCTAGGGTGCAGGCCAGAGGTGGGGGTGGTGAGAGGATTCACCAGAGGCAGAGTTGGGAGCAGAACAGGCAGATAGACAGAAACACACTGCTGAGGGGGGCAGCAGGCGAGACAGGAGAGGTCTGCTGCGCCATGTGGGAAGCTCCCTGGCTGGGGATTGAACTCGTGCTTCAGTGGCTGCTGATAGCTTCGTAGTGCTGAAACTTAACCCCTTGTGCCACCAGGCAGGCCCTCAATCATGAACTTTGTCACACCTTACTTACCAGGTAGGAAGGAATAGCTCCAGGAGGAGCAGTAGTGAGGGATCTGAGGAGGATGATGAAGCTGTGGCAGTGTTTAAGGAAGTGTTGGGTCCTGATCTGTGTGCGGCAGGAAGGTGGAGGAAGTGTCATCGGCAAAGGCTTTGAAGACCACTTGGTGCTGCTGAAACCACAGGCCTCGTACCAGCTGCCCAGGCACAGCCCCCACTGGCAGCAGTAGAATTCAGGACACACTGCAGTATTATAATTCAGAAGTAGAAGTCAGGATATGGGTGATGAATCAGATGAAAAAGAAGATAAATCACCTAAAATAATTTTAGTTTTCTAAAAATATTTAGTTGGACTTGTCACTAATACATGCCAAACGTTTACTGTTAATCTGCTAAGGAGCTTGGGGCTTAATAAAACATGCCTTTTCTTCAGAGAATGACATAAAAAAGAAAAATGTGACTGCTTTTCTGAGGAGTTGGAATGAGAGTTTGGGGTATGTCTTTTTTATTTTTTTGGAGTGGGAGAAGAGAATTTTAAACTTAAGTATTTTTGTAAAAGTCCTAAGGTTTTTAAGGATATGTGTGTCTTCGGAAAAGTATCACTTGTACAAAGCTCATTTGCTCCCAACAATGATTGCTCCTTTATTTCTCCCAACAGTCATAAATTTCCAAGTGGGGATGTGTGGTGTCCCCTGGAGAGCTGGCTCTAGCCCTGGCCCCAGAGTTAGAACCTGAGGCTGTCATCAGGGCCTCGGTGAGCTGTATTCAAGAGGGCTTGGCTGAAATGTAGGCAGGTCACCTACATGATTAAATTAGGCCAAATCTGTGGGAATGGAGGGGCAATTGTGTTCTCTTTTTGCAAGATGAGGATGAAAAAGCCTTAGCCTGTGGAGCTGTTGACAACTGTCACTCTCAAGGCCACAAAGGGGACCAGCTCTGTGTGCAGGAATCCCTGCAGAAGAGGGAGCAAGTCAGGTCCAAAGTGACATCGATGACCTGTTGAAGCAACTGTTAACTGGGCGATTTTCTGCTGTGGGCCAATGGTTACTGTTTTGTTTCATCTAGCTCGAGCTGCACCCATGTTGTTTGTAACTGAAAGCATCCTACTAATGTACAGCTGACCTCAGAGCAGATGAAATTCTCCTTCTGTAAAATCTTTTGAAAGCTAAAGTATGAAGAAGAGGAAATATTTGAAAGATGATGATGAAAGAGAGGATAATTATAACCTAAAGAGAACTTTGTCTAACACGCTATTCCCAGCAGAGCTTTTTGTCAGATGGATCTTGACAGATGACGCTTAATGGTGCAGGAACCTCCAAAGATGAAAAATATACTGAAACGGTGGAGTGAGGGTGGAGGTGCCACATGAGCAAACCACTGGACTTGGTAGGAACAGAAGCGTCTCTCCTGTGTGGGAGAGTCAGGGAGGACTGAGGAGTCGGTGTGGGCTGGCCGGCAGGTGAAGAAGAGCTTCCTTTCCCTCCTGCCCCAGCTGAGAAACCATTGCCAGCGACCCTTCCAAGCAAGAAACCTGGACTCCAGCAAATACGAAATGAAATTGAATGTGTGCCGTCCACGGATACAGTGGTCAACAAATTTTTACAAAAGTCATGTTACTGAAATAAAATCAGTCATTTCCTATCACGTTGTATGTGTTCAACATGAATAGGACAGTCAAATTCTAATTTTGGCTCTAGGTTTTTTTTGTAATCTGCAGTAAATTGATGTTTACATCATGAAATGCATGCCAGTAGTTATAGGCCTATGGTTAATACCTGTAAAAATCAAGTCATAGACTACTTCTTAGATTTCTTCGCTTGTCTCTTGTACAGCTGTTCAGGAATAGACTAGATGGAAGATGCTTTCCATTGTGCAAAAGCACAGCCTTCAGACTCAGTTTCAAAGAGTCTAGAAATAGTCTCCTTTCTTGAGTGATTTCTAAGGCATTAATGAGGCCCTCAATATTGGAACAGAATCCCAGAGTACTTTCCTTTCTGAAGAAAAGCTCCAACTGCTGGTGGTGCTTTCGATAGAAAGTCATTGTGACGTCTTTTTCTAGAAGATTCCATTGCTAAAGTCTTGATCCTAGCAATTCTGCCTTGTTCTTGGAGAAGTCCAAATCACAACCCAAGTCATTTAGTTCTTCCTGTGTTAATCTGTGTGGGGTTGATGATGCACCACAGTGAAAATCCGGATCACTGCATGCTGATGGAACAGAAGAACAGGTCGGCTCACCCTTGTCCTCATCAGATGAATCAAGAGAATATTCTGCTGGAGGTTCTGGAATAGGCAGTCCTTCACCATGTGGAACTGGTCTCAATGCAGACAGAATGTTTGGGTAGATTATTCTCGACTTCTTTTGCTTCATTATTCTGTGGGAAAGAGGAGGAACCAAGCAGAAGTAGCAGTCTTTGATGTGGTTGCTTAGCTCTCTTCACACCATGGGGACTGCAAATGGCATTGATGGTCTTTTGCCATTTAACCACTGTGAAAGCGGTGTTGTCCATGGAGCACAGCATATATGTGGGGCCCAAGGCTTGTTTTGATCACCAACCTTGCATCCAAAGTCAAGATGATAAGCCTTTCACTTGAGAAGTGATACTTTTCTTCTGGTTGGCAAATGTCACTTCCCCACAAATAGAGTAGAAATTGTCCACGCTATTAATGCACTTCCGAGGGATGACTGTTCGGTGTTGTACCTAAATGAATAAAATAATAACAGTTCTATGGAAGAGTGGCTTGAACTGTCTTGCACAAAGTCTGAAATATTTTCAATGCTCAACCTTTCCAACAGGGCTTTTTAGAGTGCACTGCTGACGTCAGCTTACTTCAGCAGCTGCCTGGCAGTAGTATTGCATTGCATCAGAAAATGATGCAGTCAACTCTGGATGATTTGTGCATGATGGTACTATGCAATGCGATGCAAAATTACATCATTCTAGGCTGCTTTAGGATGTTGTTGCAGTCCTACTGGATAAATGTACACCGTGAAACATATAAAATGAATTCTATGAATTATCTTCAAAGCAAGAGCTCATAAAAAATGTTCAGGAATGAATCCCACTTGGTCGTGGTGTATTATCTTTTGTATGCATTGTTGGATCCTGATGGCCAAGATTTTGTTGAATATTTTTGCATCAGTATTCATTAGGGAGATTGGTCTGTAGTTTTCTTTTTTTGTATTGTCTTTGTCTGGTTTTGGTATTAGAGTAATATTTGCTTCATAGAATGTGTTTGGTAGTACTCCTTCCTTTTCAATTTTTTGAAAGAGTTTGTGTAGTATAGGGATTAGTTCATTTTTGAATGTTTGGTAGAATTCAGTTATGAAACCATCTGATCCTGGGCTTTTGTTTTTGGGGAGGGTTTTGATTACTGCTTCAATTTCGTAGCTTGAGATTGGCCTGTTTAGGTGTTCTGTATCTTCTTTACCTATTTTTGGGTGGCTGTGTAGCTTCAGGAATTTATCCATATCCTCTAAGTTGTTGAACTTGTTTCCATATAGGTGTTTATAATAGCATTCCAGGGACACAAGGATGGTTCAACATCCGAAAATCAATTAATGTAATCCATCACATCAACAAAAAGAAAAATAAAAACCATATGATCATATCAATAGATGCTGAGAAAGCATTCGACAAAGTGCAACATCCATTTATGATAAAGGCCCTTGAAATACTTGGAATAGAAAGAACATTCCTTAACATAATAAAAACTATATACGACAAACCTACAGCCAATATTATCCTCAATAGTGAGAAGCTGAAGTCTTTTCCCTTAAAATCAGGAACAAGACAAGGATGTCCACTCTCACCATTGCTTTTCAATATAACACTTGAAGTCCTAGCGAGAGCAATAAGACAAGAGAAAGACATACAAGGAATCCAAATAGGGAAAGAAGAAATTAAACTGTCACTATTTGCAGATGATATGATTATATACATATAGAATCCCAAAAACTCCATAGAAAAACTACTCAAAACTATAGACCAATTCAGTAACGTAGCAGGATACAAAATCAATGCACAAAAATCAGTAGCCTTTCTATATGCAAACACTCAGTCTGAAGAAGAAGAAATTAAAAGAATTATCCCCTTCAAAATTGAAACCAAAAAAAATCAAATACCTGGCAATAAACCTAACAAAAGAGGTAAAGGACTTATACAAAGAAAACTACAAGACGCTGTTAAAAGAAATAAAGGAAGACAC
>PVIJ01009208.1:0-68297 GCA_004024925.1 Scalopus aquaticus
ACAAATATTAACTCAGTCGCTTCTCACAAGAACCCTATGAGTGAGATACTGACCTATTTGTCATATAGGGAAATTGAGGCACATGGAAGTTATATAATTAGTCCTTCCTAGAAAGGACTTATGTCATCCAGTAATATTAGAAAGGCTGTACTTTATTCTGAGCTTTTATCCTTCTTAGTTTTTTTGATATAATAATATCGGCCATCCATTAATAACCACGGCCATCCATAACATTCATGGACAGAGGGGCGTGAGTGTGCTGATGGCTGAGCCATACTTGGGTGTCGGAGGCACAAGAACCCAGCATGGAGGACCAGCTGTGCCCATCTAGGGGCAGAGCTAGAGCCCGGGGCACTTTACTCCTGAGCATCCTTTGTTTGTTCATCCTTGGCCATCCCAAGAGGACCAATCTAAGGTAGGTTCCCTGCTCATATGCCCTCAGGCAGCCCTGCAGTGCTCAGCACCGAGCAGGGACTTGTTAGTTACAAGGTGGACCTTCCCCTGAGCAGGCGATGGAGGGGATAAGGTTTCCTGTGCTTAAAGATAAGCCCTGGGTGTCCAGCCATATGCCAGTGTCCGAGGGAGTTAACTGGCCTTCAGGGTCTCTTGTTAGATGGGCGTGGCTAAAGGGGCAATTTATGAACCAACCCAAAGGAACAGCCTGGAAGCACGTGGAGGGGACAGCACATTGTGAAATCTTGCGTGGGACCTGTGGGCTGGAGGTGCTTGTACATGGCCAGTGGCGTGGCCTTGAGGAACATGAATGCCACATGGGGAGAACGATTCTCTTCCATTCTGTTTTTTCTGAAAGGTAAGAGAAGGCACAGAGGGCAGCTGAGGGTCTTGAGCTCCCCCAGGGTACGGACTCCAAGAACCGGAAGGCAAAGGTGAAATGGATAATGGCATTGCTGTTTTTATGGTCATGATATAGTTATTTGGGGGGAAAAGTTGTAAAATACCTGGGAGGTAAATTAATGCACAGGTGGTAGGTGGCAATGGCAAAGCCTGAGATGGAGGCCCTGGGATCCCGAGCTGAGTTCATTTCACTTCACTTCAGCTTGAGTCTTCCCAAAGTGGCTTAGTCAGGATCAAAGTCAGAAAAAAGGAGGGGAAGCCACCACTGAGCTTGCACTTCTAGCCCTGGTCACGACGTTGGCGCCAAGCATCCGGCAGCCAGGGCAAAAGGCAGCTTCACGGTTAATCCTGACTTGGGTGAGGACTTCCAGCCCGGAGCTGGTGGGCGTGGTGTGGTAACAATACCTGCAATATGTGATCACACACCTCTAAACCACATACACCGTTGTAAAGTGACTTCTCTCACACTACCCTGACTCCTGACCTGTCTTGGGTGTGTCCTTTCACCAAGCTGATGAAGAGTGTGTTCCTGCTCCCCCAAAATGTGTTCTCTCACACACACACCATGCAGATTCAAGTAGTGGATGGCAGGAATCCCTGCTCACAACTGTCCACAGGAGCAAAGCCCACTCAAAGCTCAGCCCAAACCCTGCCTCTCCTCGCCCCCACCCCAGACTCCGGATTTTGGGTGTACCACCTAGCAAAGTTCTTCTAAAAAAATTATGCTGCCTTTTTTTCCCCCTTTGCATGGTTTATCTATTGCAATTAGTTTCATAGGAAGAAGGTGGAGAGGAATTCTTTTTTCTTTCTTTTTAAACCCAGAATGTTTAGATTCTAGCTATCACCTTTTTTCAAGTACCCACAATGTGCAGGCACCGTGCCAGGTATTTTACATACATAATCTCATGTCATTTAATCCTCACAGGAGGATTAAATTACCTTGCCCTACAAGGTAGGTATTTGCTCCATTTTACAAATGGAGACATTGAGGCACAGGAGATTAAATATCCCCACACTCAGATCTACGCTGAGGTGTACCCCCACTTTTTATATTAGACAAGTCATTTCAAAGAAGGGGGCTTATTTTAGTACTCATATTTGCGTAAAATCATTCCAAATCTGCCTTTTGTTTTATGCCTTTCGTTTCTGGCTCTGTCCTAAAAGAGCAGAGCCAGAAGTCAGAAGGCAGTGAATATCCAGGGAGGATACTGAAGAAGGCATAGATTTCTGCAGGGTGGAGAAATTCTTTTTAAAAAACACCCTTTATGAGATGCAAGCCACACATTTTATAACTATCCCATTTAATGTGTATAACTTGATACCTTTTAGGATATTCATGGATATGTGAATATGACCATCATGCCCAGAACCAATTTTGGGACATTTTCATCTCCTCAAATGCAGTCCTTTGCCCTTTGGTTATCTGTCCTCCCCTCCCTCAGTCCTCAGCCGCCACTAATCTATTTTCTTCTCTATAGATTTCCCTATTCTAAACTTTCATTTGAATTGAATTATATAATATGCAGAATTTTATGACTGTCTTCTTTCTTTTAGCTTAATGTCTTTCAGAACGAAATTCTCTCTTAAGGAGACTTATACAAAATCTCATTCAAGGAGAATTTACATCACAGTGTGCACCACCCACCCACCTGACCACAACATGGGGGGACACTGATTTAATGTGTCTCATCCCAGCGGAAGCTGCAGGCTGGAAAGAGCTGAGAAGCCACTGGTTCCCAGGGGGGTCTTTCTTACAGATGCTTGCACCAGGCCCCACTGCCCCAGAAGCATATCTTAAGTTACCCGTCTTGCAAAGGGAAAGCCCTTGCATAGATGAAATGATTAAACCTGTGTGTTTATTCCCAAAAGATGGGAGCTCTGTGTGCCCAGAGAAATGCAGGTGGCGGGCTGCAGGAAGGGGTCCCAGGGGGCCATCGGGAGGGGATCCAGGTGGGTACAGAACAATCTTGAGAGGACAGGAGGGGAGAGGAACAAAAGATGAGGCTGAGCTGAGGAGAGTCTGTTCTCAGCTACAGGTCTACGAGCAGGGCCTGGGAGAGAGACGTGGCTTCCCGTGCTGGCCGCTGCCAGTCGTGCCCCTTCGCGCCGGAGCATGTTCCTTTGCTCTGACCCTTTCCGTAGAACAGCCCCGGGCTGCTGTGCTGTGAGAATTCCAGAGCACACTCACAGCTGTAACAGCTACAGCAGATGTGCTGGCCTGAGGGCTCTTCTCCCCCAGGGCACAGGCTAGCTCAAGGTAGGGCTTGTACCTGGAACATCTGCATGAACCCCGGGGGCCACCTGAGCCCTGAGAAGGGTTCTTCACCCAACCCACTGGAGGAGGTAATAGCAAGTGATTTGGCCTCTTGGGCCTTGGCTTCCTCATCTGTGAATGACAACCTGGAGCTGTCACCCCATTTTGGAGGCTGGTGTGATCTGGCTGATACTACGGCTGTGAAGGTGAAGCTTCTGATACTGTGCCCAGCATCACCCATGAAGAGCTCAGGGGGTGCGCTAAGGTACCAGAGGGGGTTTGAAAAGGCTGTTGAGCGGGGGCATGAAGTAGGGAGCAAGGAACAGCAAGAGATGGAGGGCAGGGGCTCAAAGGAGGGTGAGCCCTGAGATGGGCCTGTGGGCCTTCACGCCTCCAAGGCCTCCCTCGGTGACAAACAGGGATTCAGCATGAATTGCGAACAGAGCTAGTGTCTATCCTGCTCTGCCTTCCAAGTGTGCAGAGAACAAACAGCACCCACATCTAGGCGATGAGGCATCCCAGGCAGTCCCTCCTGGCCTCAAGACCCCACTAGCCAAATATTTGTCAAGAGTAAATGGCTAGGTGAGGGTTCAAGCCCTCCCCTTTGGAAAGAAATTTAGCAGCTCCCCGTTCCCAGGAGGGACACACTCAGAGGCAATCATTCTGAAACATTAGTCACACAGAGATCTGGCCTCAGTTTCCCTTCATCTTGGTAAATGAGCTGACTTCCACACCTCACTTGCCCCTGGGTCACTGTTCATCATATTAGAGATAGTGCACCTGGCCAAGGTGGCCTCAGATGAAGGCCTCCAAGGCCAGTGACCTAAGAGTCACCTGTCTTCTCTCTCTGGGCTAACACTGTGATTATCAATCCTCACTCTTTAGCAGAACCGCCCAGACACCTTGGAGAAGACCAATACCCAGATGTCAGGCTGATGGTCTGACTCGACCGGAGAGAAGCCAAGGGAGGGGACGGGATCTCCCAGGCTCTTAGCCAAAGGCCTTGAACGTGTTTTTATATCACAGGTTCCTAGATGATGTTCTGGTAGCTGGTGTCAAACAGAAGAACAGCTCTTGACAGGCTGTCCACCACCACCTACCTCCAGCCCCATACCCCTCCAGCCCCCCCCGCCAGGATCTGGGTGCAGTCTCCTTTCCCTTATTTCTCTCCTTAAGCTCCAACCCCTGTCTTGCCTGGCTCTGGAGCCGAGCTCACCCTTGAGTGTCCGCTAGACAGCAGGGCCGGCTTCAGCGCCTATGAGTGGGTTGAACGGCTGACCTGAGGTGCCTTCGAATTCTGGTGCCCTGAACTGGGAACATCCATCTCTAATCAGTCCAGTTTTGGCTACTGAGCAGACGGAGCTTCTCCAAGAACCAGGGACAATGTACAAGGACTGACCAAACATGTCCAAAGACTTAAAAGAGTTTTACATCCATGGTCTACTTGACTGCAAGATTTTTATAAAAAATATTTTTTCCTCAGGAGATATTCTTGGGGAGCTCTTGTGCAAACTCAGAGAAGGTTCTTGCTTTCTCTTTCTGAATTAATCCACAAGAAGCAGACGAGGGTGGTTAAAGATGTAGACTTTCAAGTCATAGTTATTTAGTTTGAACCCCAGCTCTGCCACTCACTAGCTGGGTAGCCAGGTGGGTCCCTGGGCAAGTCACTTAGCCTCTCTGTTCCCTATCTGAAAAACAGTCATAGAAATCATGCCCCCCGATCCATGGGGATGGGGTGAAAGGAGTTTATGTCTGAGGAGAGCTTGCCTCTTGCTGTCAAAACTGTCACATGTTGAGACAAAGCCCCACCTGTAACCATGTAAAAATCCTAGTAAGTCTAGGATCTCATTATGCACATTTATCTACTTCAAATCTCGTTGAAAGTTTTCAAAAGCATTGAAAAGTGGAAAGCTTATGATCTCCCAGATACTGCAAGTTGAGAAAAATGTCTTCCTCTGTAGAAAGAAACACAAAGGACACAAAAATGAGACTAGTTTTCAAATAATGTGCCTGGGTGAGAAAGGGGGCAAGGAATCTTCCAGCACATTCTTGAGATAAGTGTGGTGGTGTCACTGCTTGTGCGTGGTCGAAACTGCTCGGATCCAGTGTCTCTGCTGCAGAAGTTGCACAACCGAGGTCAGGACAGAGGCATTTCTCCCATTCTCCGGATATTTCTCTAGGCTCCATTTTACTCTGCAGGATCTCTGCAAACAGACGTTCTTTCCATAACATGCCAAGAGCGACTCACACAGGACTTTCCCCACACACAACTGGTAGCGTGACTCTCAGAGCCCAGAGTCACGATCCCCAGCTGCTGGAGGGCAGGACGTGCACCCTGAAGGCACATGTGAGCAGGAATTTTTGTCTTGAACTCAAGAAGTAAAGGAAGCCAGTCAGAGAGCGGGCCATGCACCCAACTGTCCTGCCACATCGGTCAGGGTTGGGGCGACAATCGTCTGCCCCGAGAAGAAAAGATGCCACTTGTCCCAGCTGTAGGGCGCTCTGGCTCTGAGCCCTTCTGTGAGCTTCCAGGCCACCAGCAATAGCAACCCACCTCAGTTGCTGGAGATATCTACGCTCTTGCAATGCCAGGAGGGGGCGCTGTATAAGGAGCTGACCAGCATAGTGACCGTGCTCTGGGAGAAGCTCTGCAGTCCCAGCTTGCAGGGTTGATTGATGAAAAAATCATTCTGAGAGTTGGAGTAGAGGACGTGTGTGTGTGTGTGTGTGTGTGTGTGTGTGCGTGCGTGTGTGTGTAGAGACTGGTTAAGGTAAGCAACTGCAGAAGAGGGAAATAACACCAAGGTGAAGCCGACCAATAGGACATAAGCACCAGGTAGTGGACACTGCACAGAGAACGAGATTAGATGGAAAGACCAAGGCCCCTAATACTAACACACCCCCAAGGTCCTGAGCTCAGTTTTCAAGTTCTTGTATGAGCCCCACCTCCTTCAGATGGAGGAACTCAGTGCCCAGCAAGTCAAGGTGGGACTTTCTTCACCTGCTCACTCTCGCTTACTCATGCACCCAGGCACACGCGTGACAGACACTGCCAGTGACCACAACCGGGGTCAGCACCGAGGGCAGGACCGCCAGGGAGAGAGACCTTATTCAGTGACACACATGGAGAGAGTCCATTTCTCCAGCTCTGGCGTCTCTTTGGGTCTGGGTGCCAGACCCCACTGGAGCAGCTCTGGGGTCACCAAGGGCAGAGGCAGGTTCTAGTGAATGTATCAGGACCCAGCAAGAGTGGCCAGCTACACACCAGTCATGTGCACTGGATCCCTTACTCAGATCCCATGGGAAGGGATGGAGGGAGAGCCGGAGGAGGCTCTGGTGGGGAACCCTTCCCCTCTGCCAGCTGGAAAGACAGCTCACTGGGAGTCTGGCCTCTGAGGCTATCCCCAGGATGCACTCCAAGAGTGGTGTTGAGGTCACCGGACTCAGTTTACCCATCCAGTTATTCTGCCCTCCTGGCCCCTTCATCTGCAGGTGCTTCTTTCTAGAACGCTTCCTGCTATCATCCCTCTTGAGGCAGGCTTAATATTGTCCCTGTATCTGATCTGAAAGCAAGAGCAGACTTTGGGGGACCTTGAGTCTGTGTTTAAAGAGGGGCACAGAGATCTGGATTCACAGAGACGGTGTGTGAGTTTAGGTCCATGGTTGATATGGACAGGGTGAGTGTGGGCTGGGAAGAGGGCCCCGTTCAGGTCTACAGCTCCACTTCCCTCAAGTCCCAGCAAAGCTCTTCTAATGCACGCACCACACCTCTGCTCCCCAGCACTGGCGAGCGTGATGAAATGACCCCTGATTGAAATCTATCTCCCTCACCTCAAGACAGTCCTCAGGTCCTGAAAGAATGAAAAACTCTCTCAGATCCACAAAGCTAGGGACTTTCAGACAGGCCTGCCCTTGTTTGGGTGGAAATTCCTGCCCACCAAGCCTATACCCGCTGACTTCACCAAGCAGGGCAAACAGAAACAAGGAGGCTCCATGAGAAATACAGGTAAGCCACCTATAAAAGACAAAAATCCACGGAGATGTTAGTGGCATCACTGCAAGAAAAACTAAGGGCATTCATGGGAGTCACCAAGTAGGTAACTCGGTGAGTAGTCAAAGCAGGCGTGGGCCTGAGCAGCGAGAAGAACCATCCCTACGCTGCCCTGGTGTCTCTCGGGGGAATGGATAGTTGTGGCCCATTTCCCCTCGTCTGCCTTTGGGGTCTCATCTGTGATTCATACACTCGAGCCAGCCCCTTCCTACCAGCACAAGTGAAGAACACACATTTCAGGGTGCCTGGTCTGTGGCAGGCATGTGGGCAGACACAGGGCCCAGGCAGGATACAGACCCCCAGCGAGGGCCTGCAGTGCAAGTGCTGAGTGCTGGTAGGCTTCTGGATGGTGTTGGGGAAACCCGGTCTGAAGGATAAATGACTTAGTGACTTAACCTCACCACCACGGGAACACCTAGGATGGAGACCAGTGAGGTTTATGGGGCTGGTTCTGGAAAGAGTCCTAAAGCACAAACACTGGGTGGTTTCCTTCCTGCCAGGACCTTCAGTCCACTGAGTTCAGCTTATCACCCAGCAAGCAGGATGGAAGGTGGAGGCTGAGGCTACCCTCTCCTAGAGCCAAGGTGCCTCTGGCAGTGGATGCGCTGATGCTGATGACCAATCATTTTTGAAAAGTTTAGTTTCAGGCCCACTAGTCATTGGTCCCCACACCCTCAGGAGGACACAGCAGTTTGAGTGGCACTGAGAATTCATATAGCTTTGCCCGCCCATGCTGGCCCAGGCTGGCAGGGCGGTGCAGGAAGGAGTCTCAGGGAGTCCCCTGCCCCTGAGGCACAGGCAGGACCGGTTGCACGGCCCCATGGCCAACCCATCACACTGGCCAGGGCAGCTCCAAGCTGAGGAGTCACTGGGAGGCCCCTCCAGAGGGTAGCGTCTGCGCCGTCCTTGGTGACTCCAGGGACAAGTCAAGTGAAACCTCAATAGTCCTCCCATCCCCAAAATCTCACTGGCTCCCTGCCTGAGAATGGTAGAGAAGGGCATCAAAGGCAAAAAAACAGGACAGGCTTGGTTTTCCGGCCCCTCCTCAGTTACCTCCTTTTAGCACAGATTGGCCAGCTGGTCTTGGCACGGGCGTTGCACTTATGAGTAAGTGCTGTGAGATCCCCATTTTATTGATGCAGAAACAGAGGCACAGTTGCCTACCACGATGCTACACTGCTGCGTGCCAGACGGACAGGAGGTTGTCCAGGCAAGAGCATCCGTGTGTTACCCAAAGCATCTCACTGGCCATTTACCATGAAATCTCCCCACGCGTGGGGTCAGCTTTGGCGGTGGTGGTGAGGACATCAACATTGGTGAGAGGAGAACAGCCATTACCTTTACCCTGCTCCCCGCCACCTCAGTCCAAAGAGAAGAGAAGTACAAAGGAGACGGCCTTCCCTCCAGCCCCTTCCTTGCTCAATAGGCTCTATTCTTTCAGAGGAAAATACCAAAGTTTTAAGGCCAAAGACCCAGCAAAAGGTCAGTGCACAGAAGGGCATCACTCCCTCTCTGCAGGCCCAAGTCTGTAGTTGTCATCTTCAGTCCTGGCCAGGGTGCCCCCACCCCAGCAGGTCAAGGGGCTTTGGCCTTCATGTCTGTCCTTCCCCACTTGCTCTTTTCCTTTCTCCCCTCCATGCCAGCACCTGTGGCTCCTCCAAAAGCTTCCTTCAAAGTTGGATCCAGGAATTCTGGGGGGACTCTCCCTTTCCCCTCCCAGCCCAACTGCATTCTAACTGGACCCAGACTTTGGTGTGGAACCAGTGGGCACTGTCTGTGTGGCTCTGGGCCCGCCTCTTCCCACTGCCTTGCATACTAATGTGGGGTGTTTGTTGACAAGCCTTTCTTTCAGTTCCTACACATTTTTTCTCAGGCCCTGGGTACATTAAAGTGATTCAACGCACGGGTTGTTTGCCCCAGAGTGGGGGCAGAACATTAGCTATTAATGAGGTGGAATGGTAGAAACTGGAACTAAGTGTGGCCGAGTGTGGAGGCCGGTACATTACCTCAGGAAATAGTCATGCTGCTGGTGTCCACAAGGGGCTAACCAGGAGCCCCTTCTTCTCACCACGATACAGAAGGCAAGATGGGCTCTGAGACCACCAGGGGCCAGCTGCTCCACGCTCCTGGAATAGTCTGAAACGTAGGAGTCGGCCCACATACCTCTTGGCATTGGTGCTTCAGGGTGAGCATGCTGCTCCCCCACTGTCCTCTATCCATCAGCGCCCCGAGAGAACATCTGCTGGGGTGTCCTGCCCCTGGCGGCCTCTGGTCCAAAGCTCCAAGTCCAGGGACTGTTACTTGAACCAGGAGGAAGCCATGACTAAGTGTTACCCCATTAGGAGTCGGGCCCCCAGCTCCCATCCCACAATGGCAGCCCCAGGTAACCCAGTCCCTGCCCCCCAGCCTATTCCTCAGGGGATGGTCCAGAGCCCAGAGGAAAGCAGGTCGCTATTCTTAAGGCGGCACCAGTCCCACGCGGAGTGCATTCCTCCCCCCTCAGGCGGCAGGCCTGGCCAGTGTGGGTGCAAATATTCAGCCTTTGTCCCTGGCCTGACCTGAGCCTGAGTGCTCCCTTGCATGGCTTCTGAGGTCCTCCTACTCTCTCCTGAAAGCTCTGGCTCACTCCCGACATCACCCTATCCCAGTCAAGCCGGGGAGTAACTTTGGGGAAGCTTACAAGCAATCTTTCCCAACATCACGTGGCTACGAGGACCTTTGCATCATCGTCCAGAGCTGCAGCACATCACCACACTTAGTTTCCAGAGAGCAGTTCCAAATCACTGATTCCTGATCAGAGCCAGTCTCAACTTCTTGAAAAACCAGAAAAGTCACTTCTCAATTCCAAGGGCAAACCCCTAAGAGACCTCTACCCAGAGCTCTTGCCCTCCCTTTAGAGAGGAGGAAAAGAGAAACCCAGACTGTAGTATCCTTACTCCTGTTAAACAGCTACATAGAGGGGCCCACAAGGGAAAGATGTCAGTGGGTACCGCCAGGGAAGGCCGAGTTTAGCCAGTGTCCTGCACCGGCCCACAAGGCCAGCCCTTCTCTCTGAGGTCTATGAAAGGAAGTTTCCCAGAGAGCAGAGAGAGCCTACCCTGGGCCCCAGAGAACCTCAGGGCACCTGTCCCCTGTCCCAGTTTCTCACTGTCCGCATTATACTATGCCCCAAAAAAGGTCAAGGGGGAGGACCGGCCTATATCCGGTTGACCACATCAAAGCTCACTGAGTGGATGGGGGATGTTCAGTGCTCACCCGATACAGGTTATTGGATGTGCCCTGGGCCAGGTGAATTCAAACTTCCGGGGTGTGTTTTGGACAGGCAGGCCCAGGGCAGCTCCCAGAGACTCTGAGTTGTCCCTTCAGGCCCTGGGGGGAGAGAAGTGAACCAGGCTTCTCCCAGGGCTGCCAGGTGGGCTGGGCACCCTGTACATGATCCTTTCTGCTGGAGACACAAGTTCACCATGGGTGCCCGGGAGCTCCAGAGGACTGGGTGTGACCTGCTGCCAGTGCAAGGCTTGTTATCCTGGAAACCAGGTTTTCTGGGCAAGCCACCTCCCCTCTCTGAGCCTCAGTTTCCTCCCGACTTTGAAAATTAAGTTTCTGCATCTCTGGTCTCCTAGGTGCTCTCAGACTGCTTTCTCAATGTAGTCAGAATGTGGCCTAGCCATCAGCAAACTGCTTTATCATCCTGCCCCGTCCTGCCCCAGTCCTGTGTGGGCTGCAGTTCCCCACAGAGGTGAAAATCTGGGTCAGGTCCCAGGACTGTCTGATCACTCCCAAATAATAAAAAATCCCCAGTCACCCATGTTGGGTCATAGAAACAGTCTCATTTTAGTGACCACTCTGTCTAGTTCACTAAGAATTGATAGTGTAAACTGATTCCAGGTGACTCCCTCACTCACCCCACCCTGCAAAGTGCCCATCCCACTTAGCTCTCACCAGTTGACCCTACTCCTCAGTGCCCAGAGTTCCTGAGGTGCACAGGAAGGGAGGGGCACCCCAGACAGGGCAAGTGGTACTCCTACTACATTGCTGTCGAAGACATTTTCTCTCCTAATTTCTACACATTCTTTGAGGGGCTCCACTTCTTTCCTAGATGGGGAGGAGGGAGTTGGGTCAATGATTTTATAACCTGTTTTCAGGCATTTCCTTCATGAGTGCTGAAAGGGGGGCTCTCTGGCACTCTATAAGAGAAGTTTCCTCTTGCAGTGCTGGCCAGAGCTTAGACAAAAAGCATCCTATGTTAACATCCTGTTCTGTGGGCTGTGTTCGAGAACAGTGTCAAGTGTCACAAAGACCACAATGCCACAGGAAAAGTGCCACCCAGTAGGGTGGGGACAGGGGAACAGGCCACAAGCAAAGTCCTGGATTGAGTTTCTAGGGAGAAGGGAGACATTGGAGATCCCACTCTGCCTTGTATGAGGGTGCACCTGTGATCCCATTGCCTGCAAAAGCAACATGTGCTATGTGGCCCTGGGGGGGGCACAGACAGGCAGGCTCATACTACCTGTTTGTCTTCCACTTCCTGTGAGGTCCCTCCAGCTTTTAGAAGTTAGGGATTCTGGCATAGGGATGCTGGTTGCCAGGCTTCACCTTGAGCCACCACCCTCCCTGCACCCCAGGCATTTTGCTGCTTTGGGAGGGGAGTGGAGCTCCACCCTGTTTGACATCTGCACCTCCCAGGTTATGGGGAGGTCAGGTACAGGAATATGAACTGTGAGTAAACAGCAGCTTTCTGAACTACAGATTAAAAAAAAAAAAAAGAAAACACAACCCAGCACTTCATACTCATTTGGGCTAGCAGAAAATTAGTCTGACGCTACCAAGTGTGGCGGGAACAATGGAATGAGGAACAACAATGGGGATTTTCATATGCAGCTAGCAAGAGTGGGCGAGGTCCAGGTTTAACCCTAAGCTTATACAACTTAGGGACCTTTATCATAAAATAATATAAAATGAGACTGCATCTTGGAAGGGGTCTGAGCAAATGGGAGTCCTGAGCTTAACTAAGTTTCATCAGTTTCCCAGGAACTCTGCTCCTGGAGTGTATAAACTGGAACAGCATTTTTGGACAGGAATGTGATAATAGCTGTAAAGATGAAGAGGTGCATTCCCTAAGACCCTACAACTGAAATCCTTTACGTGTTCCCCAAAGAGATTCCCAGCATGGAACTGAAGAAGCAAATCCACCGATGTCCTGGCCAAGCTGTCTGCAACAGCAACAAGGAACAAAGAAGGAAGAGCCCAAATGTCTATCAACAGAAAATGGATAAACAGCATCAACATGTATAAGCCTCAATGAAAAGCATGCTGCAGAAGGAAATGTGCAGGCTGGAAGTATTTTCACTAAGTGTGAAAAGGCATGAAGCAGATATAGTTCATAGACAGTTGGATGTGCAGTCAAGGTCTTGTTTGGGAGACCACATTCATCCCTGGGGTGGGGAGAGGGAGGAGAGGAGAATAAGATAATAATAGGATATCCAGGAGGTTTAGAAGCCACCTGAACGACTTTATTTCCTAAATACCGAAGGGATTATATGGCAAAATATTGATATTTGACAAAGTTGAGTGATAAGTATATGCTGCCTATTAAAGTATTTATATACTTTTCTGTAATATTTGAAACATTAATTTTTTAAAAGTGGTTTGCATATCATAAAATTAACCATTTTAAATCGACCAATTGAATGGCATTTAATACAGTCATAATGTTGAGCAGCCACCAGCTCTAATTTCAAAACATTTTCATCAGGACCCATTAAGCACTGCTTCCCATTTCTCTCTCCTTCAGCCCCTGCCAAATCACCAGTCTGCATTTAGTCTCTATGGATTTGCCTCTTCCAGACACTATATAAGTGGAATCGACATTTTACGTGACTTTTTTGTGTGTTTATTTTCCATAATGATCTCAAGGTTTTTAACTTATTGTCTGTATCAGCACTTCATTCCTTGCCATGGCCCGATGATATTCCATCGTATGGACACATCACACTGTTTATCTGTTCATCTGTTGATGGACATATGGCTTGTTTCCACTTCTTGGTTATTGCAGACAACGCTATCAATGTGGAGGTACATGTACCTGGTCAAGTCCCTGCTTGCAATTCTTCTGGTTCTAAATCGAGGTGTGGGATTGCTGGGTCATGTGGCAAATTTTTTGAGGACCCACCAAACATTTTCCACAGCAGCTGCACCACTGTCCATTCCTGCCAGCAATGTTTGAGGATTCCAGTTTCTCCACACTCTGGTCAGCACACGTCATCTTCCAGTTTTTTTTGACAATTGCCAACCAAATTTACATGTGAAGTGACTGTAGTTTTGATTTCAGTTTCCTAATGACTAATGAATGGTGAGCATCTTTTCATGCACTTACTGGTTATTTGTCTGTCTTCCTTAGAGAAATGCCTACTCAAGTCCATTTCCTATTTTCTAACTGAATTGTGTGTCTCTGTCGTTGAGTTGTAACACCCATAATTATAAAAAAAAAAAACAACCCTTCTAGGGTAAGCCAGCACCTCCTGGAACCCTTTAATTTCAACAGGGGCCACACATCAAGACACATACAGCTTTGTATTTCTGATCCAATCTGTGCAGAGAAAAACAGAAGGGACTGGCTAGCTTTCTCCTCTGTTCTCCCAAGGCACCCCATGAGCCCATCCCCAGTCTAGGGAGGGATATGGGAGTTGGCCGCTGAGGTTCCTAGGACTTCTCTGGAAGTAGGGAGGAGGGAGCAGAGGGTGAGGTAAAGGAGAACTTCTAAGGCAACTGAGAGGGAAATGGCTAGGCAGAGAATTGTGTCTTCCAGAAGCTCCAACTACCTCAGGTCACAAAACCATCCTGGAAGAGTACATTTCTCCAAATCCATGGCTCTGAGATTCCCCATGCTGGGCCCACTCTCATTTTGATTGGGGGGTTGGGGGAATCCTCTTGTCTCCCTCCCCTGCAAATCACCCTGCCTGGCTGTACAAGCAGCTACAGAAGCAGAGAGGTCACTCATTAGTGCGACGGAAGACATTGCAGGAAGAACTTTTGTTACTTAAAAATCTCTGTCCCATAACAATAATCATGAAACTGACTTTGCAAAAGACAGTAACCCCAGAAGGAACTGCTCACTCCTTATCCCCAGGTTATGGGCACGATACGCTCATTTTCAGAAATCCAGCCTACGGCAAGCACAGGCTAAGTGCTTAATAGATGCACAGAGATGAGCCATCTGGGAAAGAATGTTCTAGTGGACACAAGCCCCTCCCCACTCTGTGCTGGGGTGTCCCTATCTATAAATGGTAGGGCTGAGCTTAGCGAAATCTAGATTTTCTTCCAGATGTCACTTTCTTGATTCTGGCTAGCCCCAGGATCTGAAGTCTGGGTACGCAGTTTTGGCTTCAACTCCGTTCTCACAAGTTCTATAACTGTGACCCGCCTCTTCCCTTTCCCCCAACCCTCCATGGATGTACCTGCTCCCGTTGGTATTCATACCCTTCCACCTTCAAGCTGGCCATAAGAAGCAGGGGTCCCTTTGTTAAACCATCAGGTTTGGACAATTTCCCTTCCAAATAACTCTCCAGGCTGTCATTTCTGAGCTGGGAGTGTAGGGAAAGGAGTCTGGGAGGCCGCAATGCATAGCAGGTCCCCTCCCAGTAAGGTCTGGGGCCCCTGGAGAGTCTGACGTCCTGACCTCCTGTGAGCACTTACTGGGAACCCAGAAGAGGCTTCCCTAACTCTCAGGTGGAGGCTGAACTACTCCAGTGTTAGGGGGGTTCAAGCACAGGTAAAGAGGTTTTCCCAGTGCTCCAGGTCAGCCAAGGCACAGGCTCTCACCAGCCCCCCTGCCCCCACCCCCACCCTGCACTGGACACAATGACTGTGGAGTAATAAAAAACGGCCTGCTTTAGTTTTCCAGATCAAAAGTGCCGCAAATACATCCATTCACTCACCAGAAACTTCCAATGACCAGGAGATAATCCCCATTCAGCTCCTCCTAGGGACCAACCTAATCTGCAAACGGTGGTGGGGGATACTCTGGTTTCTTTCACTGATTTCTTTTTCTTTTTTTTTTTTTTTTTAATGAAATCCTAACCCTGGAAAAAGCTGGACAACTCTACAAGCAAGTTGCTCTTCAAGACTCCAACTCCACAAGCAAGTTGCGGCCCAAGAGAAGCAGGCTGGGCGCGCAGCCTTGGAATCAGCACGCATGCAGCTAAGGAATCCTAGCCGGCATCCAACATCAAGTTGCGAGTTTGGGTTTTCTAGCTAAATCCTGTACCCCTGTCCTCCCTCCCCACCCGCCACTGCCATTGTCTAGAAGGGGCCAAACTCCTTGGTAAAATGAGGTCGGCGGTGAGCGAGAGACTTTCCTTAACGTAGCGGGGTTACCCTCACAGTTGCCGATTGTGCGGGACTGCGGCGCTGCTCATCCCACGCTTTCCCCAGCAGCCTCGCGGGGCGCGTGAGCCACTCACAAACTCGAAGACGAAGAGGAGATCCGGGAAGGTGGTGAAGACCGCGAAGCCGCTGGGCAGGGTGCTGCCCCCCGACGCCGCTGCGGGGGCCATGCCGGCGTGCTGGCGTGGACCTCGGGACGAGACGCGTTGGTCTAGGGCTCGGCGATGTCAGCTGGCTTCTCGGCGGAGCCCAGTGACCGTCGCGCCCCCGCGCGCGGGTTAAGAGCTAGGGGCCGAGTAGGGAGGAGCCTGGGCCAGAGCCTGCCCCGCCTCTGCCTGAGCCGAAGGCACCCAGCCGGAGCGCCGCGGGCACCGCCCTGAACCACACCAAGGGCTCGCTGCGGACTTGCCGGGGCGAGGGCAGGGGCCGAAATCCCAGCACCTAGTGCCACTTTCACGGTGGAGTGCGGTTTGGGGACACAGATCAAAATCTTTGGTGAGGCGCTCCGCACACTGTGCTCTCTTGGCAGGTGATCACCATCCTTTAAGAATAACCGTGTATAACGAGGCCCCCCCGAAACTCTTCACCGTGGCTCAGGTCACCACTGCTTAAACTGGTGTTAGGTTGGGGCTCCATCTTTCCGCTGGGAGCATTAACATGTTGGGACCTCCGCGTGCAGACTCACGTTGGAATGAGCTACGGGTTCTGGCTCCGCTGGAGGTTGGAGTCTGCAGGGGCGGCTCTGAGATCAGCTCTGGCCACGCATCCTTTTTCCGGAGAACCCTGCACCCGCGGTACATTTTACTGGTTCTGGAGCTGCGTGTCAGTCTATCTGAGGGTAGGCGGTTGCTCCCAGTTGTGCCAGTCCAGGAGCTGCTGGAGGTGCTGCTGGCTACATTTACATGGAATCCAAGGGACAGGAAGGGACATTCTTGGGGCAGATTTATTCCCTTCTCTTGGTGGAGGGTGGGAGGGAATTAAGTCAGCACCTCTGCGGGTGGGTTGACGACTCCTCCCCTTGTCCTTCGCCTGTTCTATTTTTTTCGAGACCATGGTTATATTCTTCTTCTATTTCTAAACTAGAACCACACTCCAGTAGCTATCTATTTTAGTTTAAATACTATTACTGATTTTTTTTTTTCCTCCTACAAACCCTAGCCAAAAATCTGTCCCCAGTTCAGTGCATGCCCCTGGGTCAGAAGTCCCTATTACAGGGTTCATTCACCCACAGAGCTGAGGAACAGGGCATTGGGGATCCCTGCTCTCCAGTGAGCCCCTCACCCTTTCCCCTCTATACAGCTCACTTTATTTCCCAGTGCCTATGGAGAGAAGTAAATTCCTGGACATACTTTCTAAAGCAAAAACCCATGCCCACGAGTGGTCCCTTCTGACCCCTTGTGGAAAAGAACTAGATACTGGAAATGAGAAAGTCCCATTGCTGTCTGGTGAGCCTCCTGGGGCTGCTGGCCTTGGCGACTTGAGATCCAGGATGCCATTGTGCCAGGGCCCCATGGTTCCCACCCGGTCCCAGGGCAGGACCTGGCTGGCTGCTCGGATGAGCCTCCATGAGCACTGTGGGCTGTGGATTGGCGGGGCCCTGCCCCCAGGTCCTCTCTCACCCAGGGCATCTTGCACCCTGTCATTTGGACCTTTTGACCCTGGGAGAACTTGAGGAGACAAGTGGGACAAGTCTCAAAGCACACAGGCCATAGAAATCCAGTCACAGGAGATGAGAGTAGCCTCAGGCAAATCTACCCAAAGCTGCCTGACAATTGCCTATCAATAGTCACTGATCCTTGGGCCTCCCCCGTGGCACAGCGGTTAAGCGCTGCGCTGTGGAGCTGTCGGCAGCGGCGACGCGAGTTCGACGCCTGGCCAGGGAGAATCCCACATGGCGCATCAGACCTCTCCTGCCTTGCCCGCTGCTCCCCTCAGCAGTGTATTTCCATCTATCTGCCTGTTCTGCTCGCCACTCTGTCTCTGGTGAACCCTCTCGCCGCCCCATACCTCTGGACTGTACCCCAGCTTGTATGCATAAATAAATAAATCTTTAAAAAAAAAAGTCACTGATCAAAAAATACAAAGATCTGATCAATTCATAATTACCTCTTTGCCAGCTTTAAGTTTTGTTGTTTCATTAGTTTGGGATATTTTGTTTGTTTGTTTTTTGGGTTTTTTCCTAGCTATTTCAAACCTTTACTGCTGCTAAGTCCTTCAGGTTTGGACCTGTGAAACTGGGGTACAGCTCTCTGGAATATCTCAGTGAAATTGATAGACTCCAACCCTTCTTTGACAAAGCCTAAGAGGTTGCAAATGATTAGGAAAGCAGCCCTGGCCAAAGGGCAATACATCCCTTTCTCTGTGATATCCTCATCTCACCTATAATGCTCATCTTCCTGAGCACACACTACCCTCTGCAAGGGATCCCCAAACCTATCTCCACCTATCTCCTTTCCGGCCAAAGCACATCCCCTTAGTGCTTGACCAGGAGCCCAGCCCATAGTAGGTGCTCAATAAATGTTTGTCCAGGGCCTCCCTGGTGGCGCAGCGGTTGAGCGCTGCGCTGTGGAGCTGTCGACAGCTCGCTATGCGAGTTCGACACCCAGCCGGGGAGAGTCCCACATGGTGCGGCAGACCTCTCCTGCCTCGCCCGCTGCTCTCCTCAGCAGTGTATTTCTGATCTGCCTGTTCTGCTCCCCACTCTGTCTCTGGTGAACCCTCTCGCTGCCCCACGCCTCTGGCCTGTACCCCAGCTTGTATGTATAAATAAATAAATCTTTAAAATAAATAAATAAATAAATAAATAAATGTTTGTCCAGTGCTAGGATAGACCTGGCCTTGTGCCACTCAAGGAGGAGGTGGAATGACCCATCTGATTGTGAAGAGCATGACAAAGGAAGATGGCTCTGCATTTCACAGAACTTCTCTAGGCTACTTTGGGCCACGTGCTGACAATTTAGGTGGTTCGTATTTATAAGAAACCCAGGATTGTACTTTCATTTCCAGCAGGATGCAAAAAAAACTTCAGCCAATAATAGCTCATGGCTGTGTCCTTGGCCTTCCTGGAGCCTAGTGGGTATGCCAGTGAGGGTTAGTGTGGGGTGGATCTGGGCTTCTGTCAAAACAATAACACAACCTAGGGATGATTTCTATGAAGTAGAAACTAGAAGGTAACAATTGCTATACCAGCCTGAAGGTAGAAGATGTCACCTCCAGTTTGTGGCAGAAGGTAGGGTGGAGATGGGAGGAGAGAAATGGAAGATAGAGAAGGGATTGGGAGAGAGGGACTCATCCAGGGAAAGATTCCAGGGAGAGAAATTGCCAGTAAATGGCTGTAGGTGTGATTTGCTTTGAAATCTGTAAAATGAATCCCATTTTACTGGATGGAGGCTCTTTTTTTGTTTTTTAAGATTTATTTATTCATGCATACAAGCTGGGGCACAGACCAGAGGTGTGGGGTGGCGAGAGGGTTCACCAGAGACAAAGTAGGGAGCAGAACAGGCAGATCGACAGAAACACCCTGCTGAGGGGAGCAGCAGGCGAGGCAGGATAGGTCTGCCAGCGCCATATGGGAATCTTCCCAGCCGGGTTTCTAACTCTCCTCTCGTTGAACTCATGTCGAATTCTTGTCACCGCTACTGACAGCTCCACAGCGCAGTGCCTAACCACTGCACCACCAGGGATGCCCTGGATGGAGGCTCTTAAAGGCGAAGGAGCTGCCCCGGGATACACAGCTGGTGAGTGGTGGAGCTCACCCTTACCTGAGTGACGCTGTGCCTCCAGAGCTGCAAGCACCTGATTACGACCACATTTAGATGGGCAACTGCCAATCAAATGCCATGCCTTGTGCAGACCGCAGGCAGCCACCTGAATCAGTCTTAGTGGTCATCTCTAGTGTGACACTGAACACTTGTTCCCTGAGTCATTTCTGCCTGGCTGATGGAGCTCTGGACCTCTCCTCCCCTGACTGAGAACACAGGGTTGGAGGTCAGCACCCCTGTTTATGGTTGGGGAAGCTGGATGCAGGCCCAAGTATGGAGGGTTACCCTAGGCCAGCACTTTGTTTGTATGAAACACCTAGGGCATGTTAAAATTTCCATCATGGCATGACAGTGAGGGCACCTGCTGGGCGGATGATTTGATGGCCGTGTCTACTGTTTGGGCTCTGGAAGGACAGAGACAGCCAGCATGGCCGAGGGCCTACTATGTGCCCAACACTGCCATAGACACTTGAATCACACAGGCTTTCGGGTAGGAATCACCCCACCATGCAGGCTTGGGGGCAGGGGCACTATCCAGCCAGCTGGAGGGCAACTAGCCTTTTGCCTCTAGAAGGCTGACTGCCCGCTGCCTCTGTGCCTGCCACACAGAATCCGCACTGAAAACTAGTGGTGCCTGCTCACCAGAGATCTGTCCTCTGATGGGCTGATGGGACCCCAGTGCCCTGCTGCCTCCAGTGACAAAGAGCAACCCCATGCCACCTTTATTGCTTGTCCCCAACCTCTCCTAGGCTCATGTTTCAGGGTACCAGGGGGACTTGATACTCTCCCACCAACTGAGGGAATTGTGGCCAAGCTCTGAAGTTCTGAGGATGTATCAGGGGCTGCCATTGCTGAGTGTTGTGGGGACAGAGGGTGGCGGGTCTTTGAGTAGAGAAGACAGTCCCTGCTCCCTAGGTGAGTTCCATCCAAACGTGACGTCACATTCAGAGCCTGTGGGCAACTGGGCTGGGCCTGTACTGGGTGCTTTCCCGGTCTCTAGGCTAAACCCTAGGGGTGTCACTTAAGATATTCTGCAGCAAGGTGAGGGTGGGAACAGGTATCCATATCTGAACACTTTTGAGGTGCCCTGATGATGCAATAGTAAACTGAATAGAGATCCCCATCCTTAATCCCAGCTCAGTAAATGCTAGGCAATGGGGGTAGCACGGGGGCGGGGCCCACATGGTCCCTGTCTTTTTGAAGCTTATTTTGGGGTGCGTGGAGACCCGAGAGCATGTGCCAGTGCAGCATGGCTTGGCCTGCTAGTCAGGGGAGCTTGTGGGAGCAGATGACCATTGAGTGGGTGAGCAGTGGTTGACTAGAGAGAGAGGCTGCCCTGTGGAGGAGCAGCACTACCAGCCAGGCTGGCCGCCGCCACAGGGAGGAGGGCTGGGCGCTGCTCTGCACGTGCAGAGGGCTGCGAGCATAACTGGGGCCATCGGTAATAAGGGTCAGAGGCACTCAGGTGGGGGTGGGAGGAGAACGTGAATAGTCACACGGGTCCAGAGCAGAAGGAAATAGACCTTGGGAGTGAGTTCTGGCTGAAGCCTGGGGGTGTGGGCAGCAAAGTCTTTCATCTCTGTAGGGAGCAGGGTGGCTCCTGGGGCAGAGCTGCAAAGGCCAAGGCAGGCTGGGCTTAGAGGAAAATAGGTACAATTCAAAGGGTGTAACGTTTATATCAAGCTTAGTCATTTTTCCTGTTCAGCCCTGAGATTAACTGGGCTCAGTCCCTCTACCCTAGAGAAGGGCCAAACCCTGCACCTCTACCCTAAAACTCACAACCTGCCTAGCGAGTTGCACTGGGAATTTGGCCCTGAACATCAGGAAACTTCAGATGTGCAGAGCAGGGCGGGCCGTGGGCCAGCGGCCCTCCCACCCTCCCTCCAAATGCAGTCTCTGCAGGTTCACTCCGGTGTAAAGCACCTTCCTTCCAGGTTTCGCTGACAATACTCCTCACATAGACTTGGCCACACAGCAGGCTTCTTCCACCTGGAAGCAATTGTTGGGTAGCTGTCAGCATTTAGCATCCTGGAGCAGCCTTGAACTTCAGGCCTTTCACTCTGAAATGTTTACTTCTACCTGGGGCTTCCTCCTAAGGCCCTATGAGGCCTGCCTCCCCACCTGGACAGCACAGAGGGTCAGGAAACCACCTTCTAGAAAATTGACTAGCCCTACAGTCATGGAGAGGGTAAGGAAAACCTTCAACTTCCCAAGTGGGTCCTCTGCTGCTAGCTATTCTCAGCATTTCTGTTTTCTCTTGGAAAAATACACTTAGAAAAAAGAGAAAATAATGCCACTGGCCCCTGCTTCTTCTCTATTAGGCAACTGTTTTCATCTCTGCGTATTCTTTTCGAGCTCATCTTTTAAAGCAAACTTGTTGCTTTCCCCAGCTTCTGTTTCATATGCTGACTTGTGTATTCTTTCACCCTCAAATGCATCTTCCAAGTACCATGCCCAAGCTGAGCACAGGTAACCAGCCTGGAAATGGAGGTACATGTGGGAACCTCGGAGAGGTATTGCACCTGCCAGCCTTCCAGGGTGGGGGCCAGCAAGGCGCTTGCCAAGGCCCATGTGGGTTTTCCTTCTGGGAAAGGAGGGTATCCCAGCAAGTCCCCGTGAGTTTTCAGTCCTACAAATGTTTGGCCAGTGCCAAGCACCCAGAACAGAGTCCAAACAATAGTGCCCGATTCGACCCAGGGACCCTGGAGGTCCAGAACAGCATGAAATAAAACAGTAAAAAAACTACAATAAAACCATAACAGAGCAGAATAGGAAACTTGGTGAGAAGAACAATGAAACATTTCTATGGAGGGTGGAAGGTAGTCGCTAGTTCATCTCTCAGTGCCTGTGCTCAGCACGGTGCCTTGAACATGGGAGGGGCAGTGACTGAGTGTTGAAGGACAGGGAGATGGGATGGAGGGGAAGATTAAGCCCATGGAAGTCAAGGAATCTGACACGCTACTGGGGCCATGTTCCACTGGTTTCCTAGACTTGCCAATTTTGACATGGAGTAGGGCCTAAAGGAAGAGGAAGGAAGGGAAAGTTCTATGTTCTATGGCTCAGAGCAGCCAAGGCCTGGGAAAGAGTAATGGACCCTCGCTGCCTCCCCTGGATGACAGAGGCTCCAGATAGGCGCACCCCAGAGGTATGCAGGAAACAGCCCAAGGAGAGGCTGGACCGTCACCCCAGCTTGTGAGGGACAAGGGCTGGGCCCTCTTCTGATCAGCTCATCGGTTTGGGGAGCAGTCCTAACTGTGCAGACCTGGCCAGTGCACCATGGGAAATGATTCAGACCCCATCACCTCCCACACCGCTTGACCTCTCAGATTCTTCACCTCCCCTAAACCCCTTAAACATCAGAGAGACCAGAATCCTGGCATTACCAGGTTCTCTGAGACGACATCTCTCCCTGCCTCCCCTCCCCTCTGATCTGATCTTCCCCACTGCCTCAGGTGGGCAAGGAGGCCCGCTCTCAAGAAGAGCTTGCAGCCATGTCCACTTAGCATAGGGCATGCCGCCCAGATCCGTGAGTCTGTGTCCGCACTGCGGGAGACCATGCCAGCGCTGGGAAAGGCCAGTGGGTGTTCAGGGGCCAGGGCCAGGGCAGCATCTTTTAGAGGTGAAAAGAGGAAGTTGTAAATCAATATGTAAAGCATGATCCATTTTTTTTCTTCTAAAAAAATGCAAGTTTGTGAATGCACAGAAAATAATCTGGAAGAGCCGAAAGCACACTTCCCAAGTCTTCCCTCTGAGGTGGGGATTGGTAGGTGAGGGGACGTAGGATTGAGGGTAGGAGAAAAATGTTTTTCCTTTAAAGAGTGGACACAGAACAGAGGACGTGTAACTGGAAAGTCTGTCAAAGGAGAGCACATCTGGGCACCATGCTGCAGAAATAGCCAGCTGCAGGCAAGACACCACAGAACTCAGAGCTCCACACTCCTGCAAACATTTCTCTTCTCCCGACCTCCAAATGATAACCTCTAAGATGCAAGCCGGAGGCATGGCTGGACAGAGCAGGCTGCCCAGCCGAGGCCAGGGAGGAGCAGGTGTGCCTCCCCGCCTGAGGCCTGGGCTGATGAACAGGGCCTGCCTTTTTGTTTGCTGGGGCTGCCTCAGTTGGCCTGGTTGTCCCAGACTCTTGCTTGGGGGATCTTCGGCTCCTGTTTTTCCAGTTCTGTACATCACCTTGTACTGGGTCCCAGCTGTCACCTTCTCAAAGTGGTTGCCCTCTCTCTCTCTCTCTCTCTCTTTCTCTCTGTCTGCGACAGACTTTGGAGAGCCCTCAGATGGTAGTGTGGACTTGGGCCATGGGTCACAAATCTACTGTTTACTCACTGTACAAATTCAGACAAATCACGACCTCCATGTCTACAGGAGGACAAGAGTAATCACTCTCACAGGGCTCTTTGCGAATGAAATGAGATAATGCATGTCGAGTACCTCTTGTGAGGTAAACAGCAAGGTGTGGAAGCTGTTAGCGAGAGGTACTCAAGAAATGCCCCTGGGATTCAATACCCTATGAGTGTGTGTGTGTTTGTGTGTGGTGTACACACACGTGTTCTTGTGCTTTCATGTGCCTTCACTCTCAGAAGAAAAGTTTTCTCCACTGCTAGAACACAGATTCCATTAGAGAACATTCCAGCTCTCACTCACACCAGAGTCCCGCTTCATTTCCTGGCGGTCACCACCTGGGCCTGAGGCTATTTCTGTCCCTTCCTTTTTGGGCCAGTGGAAGTTTCTGTTCTGGTGGCTACAAGAGCCACCAACCATGCATGCCTGTGACTCAGAAGGTGGGAGGCCATGACAGGCAGCCCTATAGGTGGAGGTGGCTGGTGAGAACTAAAGCAACGATGACATGAGCAAATGTCACTGCTGATGTCCTGAGCCCTTAAAGGGGTCCTCATGACTTTGCCTCTAGGGAAGGAAAACTCAAAAAGCTCCCAGAATTTTCATGAGCAATTAAGATCTCTCAGCCCCAGTGAAAGCCCAGCCTTGGACTTGCTGCCTCCTCTGTGGCTCACTGCCTTGTTTCCTCTGTGCCACCAGTCATGACACTAAGTGACACCCAGGGTGGCACCCCTGCCTTAGTCACCCAGACAGCCTGCTAGGAATGTTTCACCCAAGTTGCCTGTCCGGACTGTAGATGGGGACCCACCCTCCTCGGAAGTAGGGGACAGAAGCAGAATTCCACTCTCTCCCATGGTCCCTTGTGTTCTTTTCTATTCCATTTTGTGCCTTTACCCTCCCTCCAGCCCCGCCCCCCCCCCCCCGCCACCCGCTGAATGTCTCCCATTTGGTGTCCTTATAGTCCTGTTATAAGTGAAACCATTCGATATTTTTCTCTTTCTTTCTGGCTTATTTCACTGAGTATGATCCCCTCTAATTCCATCCATGTCGCTGCAAATTGCATGTGTTTATCTTCTTTGAATGCTGAATAGTACTCCATTGTATATATGTACCACATCTTCTGGATCCAATCATCTATTTTTGGACATCTGGGTTGCTTCCATACCTTTGCTATTGTGAACAGTGTCGCAATGAACATACGGGTGCATGTATCCTTTTGGATTAGTGTTTTTGTGTCCTTTGGGTAGATTCCCAAAAGTGGTATTGCTGGGTCGTATGGAAGTTCCATTTTTAGCAGTTTGAGAAACCGCCATACAGCTTTCCGTAGTGGCTGGACCGGTTTGCCTTCCCACCAGCAGTGTAGAAGAGTTCCTTTTTCTCCACATCCTTTCCAGCATTTGTTGTTGCCTGTATTTTTAATGTGTGCCATCCTCTCAGGTGTGAGGTGGTATCTCATTGTGGTTTTGATTTGCATTTCCTTGATTATAAGTGATGTTGAACATTCTTTCATGTATGATCCCTAATAACCAAACTCAAAACTGATGTCAAGATATCTGAGGTGTTTGGGTGGCATGACTAATAGATGAGACCTTTTGAGAGCAGGGTGTACATTGGCCTGAATGGTGCAGAAAATATTTTGTCATGAGAGTTAAAGGAGGAAAGCAGTTTGAAGTGTAAGGAGCCCTTGCAGTTTAGCCTGTAGTCAAGTTTCCCTTGACAAGGCAGTCGTCAAGAAAACAACTGAAATATCTTGGCTCTCTAGTAGTATCTTGGTGGAACTGTAAAGTGGTAAATGCATGGGTCACATTTTTATGACAATAAGTCTTGGTGTATTTCCTGGACCAAGGTTGGAGGGTCTGAACTGATAGCTTCGTTAGGGGACATGTAAAGGTTGATGGTATTTTTTACAGCCAGGAAGAAGGGGGTGCTTGGAGACTTGACCCCTCTGGCAAAGGAAGTCAAAGTCCCACATGGTTCCCCTCGATCCCCAAAAAAGAAAGAAAACTGAATACAGGGGAAGAGGTTAAAATATAGACATATAATTACATATAGGTATACCTATATAATTAAGTTGAAACCAAGGTCCATAATCTGACAATTGAAAACCTAAAATTTACTTTAAAAAATGTAAAATTTTTTACAAAAAATGTTACAAAAATAGAAGAGAGCTTATTGGGTTTCTTTTTAACCTCTATAACATAACTTCTAAATTAGTTTTAACATTTGTTTAAATGTACCAATTGATAAATTTTCACAGACTTAATACTGGGACTCAGATTGTAGTTATAGCTGGGACCCCACTAAAATCAAACATGATACTTCTTATAATCTTAGGAAAGTAAATAAAAAAAGAAAGATAGGTATACCTCACTTTATAGCCTTAGCTAAATTTCCAATATTTATAGTACCCATTGTCCTGAAATATCCCATGGATGCTCTGATGTAGTCAACAATAAGTTAAAATTAGTTTTTGGAACACAGAAATTGGTTGGGGATCATAGGGGACTCCATGTGCTCCCAATCATCACAGTTAAATGGTAACCAAACGCTCCTATGGCCCTGGGCAGTCCCCAGAATTTGGCCAATTAGCACTGTTCATATGGACTCTAACTGCACAGAGGACATTTGGGCAAGGAGAGAGCGGCAACCACCAGCAGACGCAGCAGCAAGAGGCGTGGCTAAGGCGCAAGCTCACGTTCTGTCCCAAGTCCCTCTCACCATGGTTTGGAACCAATTAATAAGCCACGAGCAGTCACCCGACAAAGCGATCCCACAGCCGTTGTGGCCACGCAATCCAGCTCAGAGCACCAATTGTTTTATAAGATTTAAAGGTTCCTTTGATGGTGGACACAACACAAAGACACTCAGATAGATGAAAGGCTGACTCTGTTACTTACAGAGCCAAACAAGAGCAAGCTGCCAGGCGGGGCCACACAGAGGCCTGCACCTGGGGACAGGGTCACAGGCAGCTGGCACTGTGAGGGAGCAGCTCGTGTGTAGCAAGTAGAGGGGCACTGGCTAGGTTTTGGGAACTCCCTGTGGACTGACCAATTTGAATGATTCCCCAGGCTCTGAGGACAGTTCACAGAACAGTTTAGGACCTGAAAATTGGTGATTGGGGTGGTACGTAGGGTCTAGAGTGTGAGAGCCCAATAAGGGATTGAGGGATTGAGGTGTGGACTTAGTATTCAAGAAGGACAACTGATCGGCCTCTAGGTAGGGCCTCAAAACTGGTCAAGAGTCTATTTTTTATTAAAAAAATGTTGCAGTGTGTTCCCTCTGTCTCTGTTCCCTCTGATGTGCCATTTATACAACATCCAATAAGCCCCACTGTCTCGCCTGAGGGTGCTGGAAGAAAGCCCATCCAGAGCTGAGCTCTGGAGTCTGGGTACAGCCTTCTAAGAAGAATTCCCCACCTGTCAGGGGACAGGACTTGGAGATCAGAGGGGCTGAGGTGAGTCTCAGGCCACTCTGGTTGGCAGGGAGGTCAGGACTTAGTTATAAGGCTTGCAACAAAAAACAACACAATGAAAATAGGCTTATGGCATCCGTGATAAAGATGTCTTTGGAGACTTGAGCCTTATTGCAAGAGAAGTAAAAGAAAAACAAACAATTGGGTTTACTTTAAAAAGGTTTTATACAGCAAAGGAAAATATAGATTAAAAAGATATCCTACTGAATGGGAGAAGCTTTGATTGAAGCACATCTGGCCAGCAGGACAGGAGTTGGGAGTCGTGAGCAACAGTGAGCAGAACTAGGCAGCCAGGATCCCATTCTCCTTCTAGAAGTGGCAGTGCTTATGGATCTGGGATACCCCTGAAAATTCTCACTCCAAAGAAGATTCCAGGCAACCCAGATCAAAGTCCAGGTCCAGATCTGCGTCTACATCTAGATGCAAATGTTCTTTGAGGCATAACACAAGGTCACGATCTGGGTCCTGCTCCCATAGAAGAAACCGTACCAGGTCTCATAGTCCAGACCAAGGAAGACTGAGAAGCCACAGTCATTCTCCTATGTCTGTCTACTCGAAGGCATCATGTCAGGAATGGGAAAAATCCTAATCCCAGCTGTGAACTTGGACTATTTGGACTGAGCTTGGACTGTTTGGACTGAGCACTACAGAAAGAGATCCAAAAGACATGTTCTCTAAATATGGCCCCATTGCTGATGTGTCTTTGTGTATGACCAGTAGTCTAGACATTCAAGAGGATTTGTCTTTGTATGTTTGCAAATGTAGACTATGCTGATGAAGCAAAGGAACGTGCCGATGGAATGGAGCTGGAGACAGATGGGATCAGAGTTGACTTCTTTAAGATCACATAACCCAACACCAGGAACTCACACCAGGAGACTGACCTATGGCAGCTCACGCTGTGGGGGTTACTATGACAGATACCTTCGAGGCTATGAGGATCGGGATCACTATAGGAGATGATTCAGAGGAGGAGATGGAGGAAGAGGTGGAGGAGGCGGCAAATGGAAAACTGCTCAAGACAGATCAGATTTATAGAAGATTGGCCCCTTCTGTTCACTATAGTCGTGGATAATGCAGGTCACGTCCAGATCTCCGTTATTCTCGCCTTCTTGCTATTAAAGCGTGAAGTTGAAGACATTCTGTAACTGGGAACTGGAATATTGTTTGTGGATAATTATTGTGGGTAACTATTTTATTGTCTCCTGTTTTAAAATTTCCTAGTGGAGTTAGGTAACTCTTACACCTTTTATGATGGCTTCTTTTGGTGCAGTTGAAATGCTGTTCTCATTCTGCATTTGTGTAGTTTGGTGCTTTGTTCAAAGTTAAATATTTCCAGAAAAGAATATTTTGCATGTATTTTTAGCCTAAATTTCTGCTGAGAACTTTCTATTGTATAAAACTTCATTTAAAAGGTCTTTCTACTGATCCCAAGGTATCCTGAAGATCTCAGCCTGTGTATAAAATGCTACCAAAAGGCAAAAAGCAGTAATAAAGTTTGATTTTTACTTTTCTTTCTGACATATCAATGCTTAGCAGAACTGTTCAGATTAGATTGTCAGTGGTAACTTTCAGGACAAAATAAATGCCCATTTCCCTTGAGGCCATGAAAATTTCACATACCATACTTGA
Organism: Scalopus aquaticus; assembly: GCA_004024925.1. Classification (NCBI taxonomy): domain Eukaryota; kingdom Metazoa; phylum Chordata; class Mammalia; order Eulipotyphla; family Talpidae; genus Scalopus; species Scalopus aquaticus. The sequence goes on from PVIJ01009208.1 coordinate 28,758, forward strand.
TATACATGCCAACGAAGTACTGAAAGTTATTATCTAACTCTGCCTGCTAGTATTTCAGTACAGCAAATGCTTAATGCTTATGTAAATGTGGATTTGTCAGCCTTTATGTAATCTGTATAATTAATATATGTATATAGTAGGGACTAACAATATATGCCTTTAAAAGTCTATTTCTTGAAACTGTTACAAGGGGATAATGGTATTTTAAACTATTGATAATTATCAGCAAGTGACAATACATTCCCACAAATGTAAAAACAAGGAAAATGGAAATACCATATGATTCAGCGATCCTACTTTTGAGCATTTAGCTGAACATGAAACCATCAACTGAAAATACAGCAGGCTCAACAGTGTTTATTGCAGCATTATTTATTCTAGGGTATAGAAACAACCTGAGTGCTCTCTCAGGGAACCAGGTACACCTTAACCCCCCCTGGGGTAGGGGATGTGTCAAAGGGGTGTAAGGGATAGTGCTAGGGAAAAAAAGGAAGGTTTTTAGTAGTTTTTTCAGGTAATGACAGATGTTCTTTGATAGTACACCAAAACCAGACAAGTGGTAGTTTCTTAAAGCTTTAAAAAAAAGTCCCAAACAACTAATGCAATAGAAGTAATTTTAACAGGAAATATGAAGTACCTAGATACATGAAATTATAAGGTCTTTCTGAGAGAGATATAGTGTTCAATTATAAATATTTAAATATCTGAAAAATAATGTTCCAAAATGAATTTATAGGTTTAACTCAAATTCCATCAGAGGATCAATATTCTTGCTTGATAGTGATTCCCACTGAATACACACATTAGAATGGTGTCTATGAAGATATTTATTCACACTTCTTTGCCTTTTTTGGTTACCAAGATTAAAAATAAGTAGAAACCAGAGTGCCTGCTCAGGGCAGCGCCATAGTGATGAGGGAGCATATCTGGGCCCACACGTGCTTATATCCGCAGGTTGCTGCTTGACACAGCCCAGAAAGGGCCCAGGGAGGTGACCCCTGTTGAGCCAGCAAACACAGGGCAGGTTCACTATCGATTTGGGAAGATGGATAAAGTAGTGTCCTGAGCCTCTGATGGATTTTACAGGCTTGAATGCCCTCCGGGAACCAGGTACACAGGCACAGCAGGCAGGGAGGCTGGCATGCAAGGAGGAAGGCATGGGCTGGGCAGGGGGCGCTGGGAGGTAGGCAGGTAATGGCTCCCAGCCCCCCATGAATCTTTATAATCTTTCCCATCTTTCCCTGGGCTCCCTAGGCTCAGGTGTGCACACCTACGCATGCCCACACCCATGCTCCAGGTGTCCACAATCAGGCAGCGTGCCCTGTGCCCACGCTCCCAAGTGCCTGGAGCACCAACACAATCAAGGCTGCAGGTGATAGCCAGAGGCTAGTGTTGTAAAAAACCTGATTAACTCATTTACCCTACACTTCAGCAGCAGTGCTATTTTAGGACACACTTAGGGAGTCTCTCATTGGAACCCCCAGGCACACTATATGCTGGATCTCCTCACCCTAACGGTATCCTTTCCTGCCAGAAAAAACCCCCCTTGTTTTTGGTCCTGGGCAAACCAGCTGCAGAATCTCAACCCAGATGGTGGAAATCAGTTACAAGACTCCTACTAGCTCACTCACATCACCTGAGAGTTATAATTGAGAAAGCTTTTGGGGGCAGGGTCAGGAGCCAATTCCCAAGGGAAGGGAGAGAGCTGTATGAAAGCTTTTTGAAGAATTTAACCTCCTTCAACCTGAGGCCCTCGCTGTGAAGCACATAGGGACTGGTTTCAGATTCAAGCTTCAAATATCTAGAGAGAGGTGCAGGCTGGCAGCCCCTGTCACATCCGACCCCAAGCAGGTCTTGGTGCGGACCTTCCTGCGGATACCAGACAGGTTTGCCCCGCACCAGACAGGAGCCAGCAGGTGTGGGAGGAGGCCCGAGTGCTTTCAGCTCTGTGGGACGAGGACCGCACTGAGGACCAGAGTGAGGCTGGCTGTCCCAGTAAGCAGCCACAGTGGGCGGTCGCAGCCTCCCTCATTCAGGGTCTGCAGGCCAAAGGCTCACAGCCAAGCACCTGAAGGATGGTGGGAATCGCCAGAGTTTGTCCGAGAAAGGCTGCTTCCCACTCCTGCTGGCGATGGATCCCACCACCGGACTGCTGGGGAGGAAGCTGCCCTTTCAGAGCCATAGGTTGGAAAATAAGAAAATCGATAAAAAGGAGATTAGCAAGAGAAGAGACAAATTTCAATTAGCAGCACGTGGAGGCCCAAACATAACCTAAGGGTACCTGTGATCTAGTCATCCCGGTGAGGTCACATAGTCTCTAGGAAATCTCTACTTGTAGGAGAGAGAAACAGAACAAACAACTTTGCAATTAAAAGAAAAAGGCTAGTCTGGGGTCACAGGCTGTCTTTCACCTCCCTGACTATCTCAGAAAAGATTTAGTTTCTATCTTTAGGAAGATGAATGACTAGGCAAAACATCATTCTTGAATCTTTTGCCTCTTAATTTCTTTCAATTCAAAATAATCAACCTGTCACCTAGGTTCATTCTGGGCACCCTTGTCTCTGATCCCAAAAGGACCCATCTAGTAAATTCTATCCCATTGCCATGCCTTCCTCTTTCCAGATTCATGTTGTAACAGTAGCATCTCCATAAAAAAAGGGAGGTTCCATTTTCCCTGCTCCACCTAGTGAGGGGAGGGAAGCTTGAGACACAGAGGGCGAAACAGACAGGAGAGAGCCTGAAGAGGAAGGGCACTTGTTTCTCGGCTTTGGACTTACACCAGGGACTTGAGAGACTTGGAGGAGACACGTGGAGTGGAGACATACAGAGATTCTGACAAGGCATGTGGGTGAGAGACCCATGGGGAGGCTGACAGTGGCAGTTATTGCCTTGGTTTGTATTTTCATTTTGCTCCTTTCATCCCAGACTTGCCTGGCCGCTCTGCACTTTTCCTGTGATTCTCCACCAGAAGGTGCCTTAGACTTGTGGCAAGTTTTCAGGCCTCAGTGGCCCTGCTTCAGGCTTTGTTTGGCTGGGCATTTACCCTTGAGGCAAACTTTGGATGTTTTATTGGGAAATGATATCTTTTCCTCTCTTCTCTCTATGCACAAGCATTCTATTAAAGACCTTTCACACTAAGAGTATCCTTTGTCGTTATGCAGACGCTCTTTAGAGCGTCCAAATTTGGGGGACCCAGGGGACCTCTCAGTCTGCCTGCTAACAGTAGAGTTAAAAACCCATTGGCAAGGAGGGACATGAAGAGACGAGAGCCCGCCAGGCCTCCTGGGCTGCAGCAGGCTGTGGCTGATAGGGGTGGGGTGTGGGGGGTGGGAAGGGACGTTGAGCCCAGCCTGTGCCACCAGGAAAGGCCTGAAACCCCGCCCAACTAGCATACAAGCGTCCGGATAAGAACTAGCCCCACCCCGAGTAACTTAAAGGGATAGAGGTTAAAATGCAGTGGCTTCTCAACTGCTTTATGCAAATCCTCCACGAATGTCAGTCCGGAAGGGCTGGGTTTGGGAGGGAAAGCCGAGCAATGTTCTTCCTTCTCCCCCTGCCCGTTCAAATGCCAAATAGAGACCTTCCTACCCAGGCTGGGAGGGAATCTCAGCAGTGCTGACCCACAGCCACAGTGGCTGCATCCCCAAGTTTAAATCTTGTAGCAGCCACAGCCAAAAAAGTAAAACAGGTCGAATAAATTTTAATGGTTTTCTTTAACACATTATGTGTGAAACATAATTTAAACATGTCATTTATATAAAATTTCAGATGTTTACATTCCTTTTTCTCCATTCTAAGTTTTTGAAATGCCACATGGCCTGCACACGTCTGTTCAGATCAGCCTCCTCTCCAGGGCTCAATAGATGCTCGTAGTTCTCAAGCTCCAGGAAAGGTTTTGTTTGCAGGTATTTAAAAATCCAGTGCAGTCTGAAATTAAAGCTGCAATCTTTTATGCCATTCAAATTGTTCCCACCTGCCCCCAGGTCTGGTCTGACTTGGATCTGGAAACCTGGGGGAGGTCGCCATGTCTCTGGAGGCCCCTCTCCTGCAGCCGCGCCCACTGTGCCCCCACCCAGGCCAGCAGCCTCCATCTCTGTCTCTCCCTCTGCTGGAGAGCAGCCAAGCCAGACACAAACCTGGTGCTGGGTCCTGGCGCCCACCTGCCCACACTCTGGGGGTGGGGTCCCACCAAGATCTTGGCGCACCTCTCTTTGGCTTGCTTTCCCCCCTGTGATCTAGGTGGTTAATGGACTATCAACAGAACTTACTATCCTGAGGATTCTTGGCACCTGCTCTCTCCATGGAGATGCCAAAACCCCATTATCACCCCGTCACGTTCATAAATACAGTCAGGAAGGGGACACCCATGCCAAAATATTAACTTTGGTTGTCTTTGGGTAGGAATATTCCAAAACTTTCCCCCCCCACTTTTTGCATCTTGGGATTTTCTAAAAATATTTTAATATTTTTCTAAGGTTTTTTTTTTGTTTGTTTGTTTTTTTTTTAGAAAACAATGACTTCCAGGAATGAAGTATGATAGGAATCAGAATAGTCTAGAGAAGATACAATCGAGAGTGAAGTAAGCAGGGGGTGTGTGTCTGCGCACACACGGGTTTAAACAGGAAGCTGTATGTTTCAGGAGTAGAACTTCTCAAACAGCCACTCTCCTGCCTGGCTCTGCACTAGGTCATTCCCTAGGCCCCTGTGGCTGGTGTTCTGTTTGGCCAGTGGTGGGCCCTGGGGCTTTGGAAGGTGGGTGGAGGGAAGAAATCCTTGCTCCTTCCGCGCCATCTGGCGGTGTTCTGGTGGCTGCAGGCAGCTGAGGGCTCCCAGGGCCTTTTGTGGTGCCCCCAGACAGTGGCACCTGTGTGGCAGTCAGCAGTGCTGCCCTTCTGGGCTGTGAGGGCCCCACCTTCCTCCGGGGTCCCCGCTCCCTCTAGGTAGTAGTGACCACCAGGCCCTTCAAACCACTTGTCACTACTTCCCTCAATTAAACCCCTGAGACATACCTAACCTCATTGTCTCCCAAACTGGATTCTAGATGATTCAGGTCACCCAGCGCTTCTCAACATCAGCCTGGGCAGCTCTGTGGGCACAGCGTCCTCTTCCTGGAGACACACGCCCTCCCTGACACCCACGGGGAGCAGGTCCGCAGTCAAACATCCATAGCCACTGGTGCTGGGTTCGCAGCAAGTGAGCCCTCAGGTCATCGCCCCTGGTCTCTGCACCTCATATCCTGGCCCAGAGACCTTTGCTCTCACCCCCTGCCTGGATTGCCTCCAGGCAACTCTAGAGGCCTGTCTGGTCCACCTGAGGAGCCTCCACCTGTGGCCTCAGGCCTCAGCAACACCAGTGTGACTCCAGCCTGTCTACACTGAAGGTCACCTTAAGGACCTTAAACCTGTATCTTCCAGATACGGAACTAACAGTGAAATGGAAGCAGAGAGAAGAAACCTCAGGTCACAGGGGATGTGATGGCGCAGCCAAGTCAGAGCCCAGGGGTCCCCTCTTGATCCAAAGCACTGTTTAGTTTGAATCCTTATAGACCCCAGTTATTTGCAAGGACTAATAGATCCTGTGTCCTGTTTGCACAGGAGCACAAATAACAACACCTTGCAAAGCCATAATGTAAGTATCACAGCCAGGACAGTGGCTTGTCAGCCCAGTGGTCTTGCCCATGCTTCCTGTTGCACTTGTACTTATGTGTGACTGTCTTTAGTTCTGCACCATTTCCTCCTAAGTGTACTTTGTGGACCACCCCTCCCTAGCCCAGCACCCCAAAGGTCATCGGTGTGCCCTTTTCTACTCACACTCATGTTCTTACTCCCCAGCCTTTCCTTAACCCCTGCCTCACTAATCTGTTCGCCATATCCATAATTTTGCCTTTAAGATTCCCCCCCCCCCAATGGAATCACACAGTATGTAGTGTTTGGGGCACTGGTTTATTTTTTGACTCAGTACAGTTCCCTGAAGATTTCCCCAAGTTGTGTGTATAGCAAGTGTGTTCCTTTTGTTATTGGCTGATGCTCTGGGATGGATGTTCTGCCTTGACCTTCATCTGGTGAAGGACATCTGGGTGGTTTCTGGATTGGGGCTATGACTCATAAAGCTGTTGTGAATATTCACCTGCAGATTTTTGTGTGAATGAGGTTTTTATTTTTTTTTTTGGAACACATGTCCAGGGGTGCAATGTCCAAATTGTATGTAGTTGCAGGTTTAGTTTTAAAGACTAATGTACCATTTTACAGTTCATCAACAGGGTATAAGTGATTCAATTTTTCTGCCTTCTAGCCAACTTTTTGTGTTGTCATCCCCCCCTCCCCCCCACCCCCACCTCAGTAACCCTTTTTTCCTTTCCCTCCATCCTCCCTCTTAACTTCAGAGCCCTCAGGATGTTTGTTAATGTCCACCAGGTTGTGTTTTTTTTTTAAGTGTTTTAAGTTGTTGAGTTGTCTGTATGTAAATGTTCCGTATTTGTTTTTATTGATCTGACTTACTTTGCTGCAACTAATTCTCTCAGAGTCCCTCTATTTGTTTGAAAATGGCTGCATTTCAGTTTGTCTTACAGCTATATAATACTCCAGGGTATGTATAGATCATATCCTCCTGACCCAATCATACACCAATGAATATTTAGACTGCTTCCTGCTCCTAACTGTTGTCTATTATAAATAACGCCGCTATGAACATTGTGGAACATATGGGTTCTCATGCTGATGGCCTCATATTCTTTAGTTACATGCCTCAGAGTGGAATTGCTGGGTCGTACAGTATTTCCTTTCCATTTTTAGTTTCGTAAGGCAAATCCAGATGACTTTCAGAATGGTTGTACGGGTTTACACTCCCACCAACAGTAATAAGGTTCCTTTTCCCCACATCCTCTCCAACAATATTGACAAAATATTGTCACTATTTTAAAATTTAGCCATTCTGAGAGGTATACAGGTTTATTTGCATTTCCTTAGTAATGAATGAGTGCAAACACATGTGCAGTTCTTAATAGCCATTTGCCTATCTTTTAAAATTCCTACCAGTTTTCCACCTTTAGTGGGAGTTTGTCTTTTTATTCTTACTTTGTATGTTCTTGATGCAATTGCCATATCAGATATGTGATTTGCAATAAACCCATTATGTGAGTTGTCATTTCACACTTTCAGTCATGTCCTTTGAAGCATAAATGTTTTCAATTTTTGTCAAGTCCCTTGTTTTCATTTTTTGTTTTGCTTGTGCTTTTTGGTGTCAGATCAAAGAAATTATTGTCTGATCCATGGTCCAAAGCCTTTCATCTTTGACGTTAAGATTTTAAAGTCTAAGACTTTAATGGTTTTAGCTCTTACATTTTCAGCCTTTGATCTGTTGGTAAATTAGAATATTGCCATCTTGTTACAGGCCAATGCCCAAAAGAGTGGGCCCTTTGCCCTCTAAGGAAAGAATTCACTAGAGAGATGTAGTTGAAACAGGCAAGTCTCTTTTAGAGACTCCTGCATGAGAGATCAGTGCTGGAAAGGAGAATATAGCCTGGATTTGAGAAGGGAGTCAGGAGGAGATAGTTAAAGGGTCGGTCCACGAGGCGGGGAGGAGGGCAGCGTCATAGCTTGCTCTGGGTTGGACTGTACCTGAGAATGTGCCAATGGGTTATATCCCAACTGTGCGTGTGGGCTGTCAGCCTTCTCCCTCCAGGAAACTGTGAGATAAACACTGGTCAGAGTCTAACACTTTTTGTCTCGCATGGCACTTTATGGGTGATGGGGTGGGTCAAATTGTTTGGCCAGAATTCGTCCGTGCATGATTTTGTTCAGCTGTTCAAATAGCACTTGGGGCAACTCTAAATCCACTAACTCGAAGTCTCTTTACCTAAGTTGTCTATCTCCCTCCCTCCCTTCCTTTCTTCTTGGGTTATTCATTGCTAGTGTACAGAAAACAATTCGTTTAAATGGGTCTTTGATTAACATTTGCTTTCAGTTGCAAGCTTAGTTAAGGAAACACCTCCCAACCTTTAAAATTGTCTTTTTGTAATTTAATGTATTTTCCCTTTAGAAAACTTCAATGAACTGACCAGAGTCATTTTAGCCTTTGAATAAAATTATTGATGTTGATGAACTTCACACTCTCTTAAATGTTCCAAAACCATTTATGAACTTAGATTTCAACCTAAAATATCAGGTTTCAAACAGTGATACAATTACACGAGTCTGAATCCCAAATCTCTAATGTGTTTCTTGCATAAAATTCCAGATATGCAGATTCCTTCTAGGCACCGAAACTTCTGAACTCTTCTGGGATAGGCATTTGATATCTGCTAGGAAGGGCAGTTACCAGCCTGTCAAACTTGGGGACTATTCTCTCCACACCTGAGGAATAATCTAAAAACGTTGGCCAGGAATTACAGCCAATTCATCCAAAAAACTATGCACATAAGCCAAGTTCACTGTTGATGTCCTGAGACCAATGTCCAACAGCAATGGGTGGAGGCCTTCCCACATCAACAAGCAATTCTTGGACACTGGCAGGGTGTCCAAAAAAACCAGCTCAATTCTGACACTGTCTACCCAGAGAGCATCAGCTGCTATAGGTAAAGCACTCAGTCTCTCAAGACTGCCCCTCACTTCAGAAGCCACCTGCTAGTCCAGGCTGCCAACCGGGCTTCTGACCATCTGGCTACAGTAGAGAAGGTCCCAGCTCCCTCCCCAGATTTCATGTGATCGGGTACAAGCCCAGATTATCTGTGCTTCTGACTGAATAGCTATAAATCAGCTTCCCAGGACACCCTCAGTGGTTTTGATGAATTTGCTAGACAGCACATAGAACTCTGGAAACTATTATTCACTAGATCACTGATTTATCACAAATAAAACTCAGGAACAACCCGATAGGAGAGATACAGGGCAAGATATGAGGGAAAGGTATGGCCCTCCATGCCCTCTCCAGGTGTAGCTGGATCTTTCCATTTTGCAACAAAAAACTCCCCTAGACTAAAAATGTAGGAGAAAACAAATCCTAAGCACTGAGTACTACACCTCTTTAGGATTAACTGTTAACTCACTGAATTTCATTCCCCTCCCCCTCATGATTAATCATTAACTGGCTCTACCTGGATTCCCAGGAACTTGGCAAACTGATTGTTACATCCCTGTCCAATTCTGTGTCCCCCTGGGGTCCACCAGGCATCAGAGATAAACGTCTGCAAGCTGCTGAGACTTCAAACATCTTGGTTCAGAGGACTTTGGTTATCTGATCAAAATATAGATTTCTTCTGAATGATCAAAAAATTTCTTATAAATCACAAGACTGAACCAAGTTTTTTTTTAAAAAAGACATTTTGATGTTTCACACCAATTCTGTATTCAATGGCTCCCATACTTTTGAATTTTTTTATCATAATGAAATGTATGAATGTGAAGTTTTTCACTAAGCCCTGTATAGTAACCAGTTTGTCCCAATGGGTAAAAACTTGTGTATTTTCTATACATCCCATGGTTTATGAAAGATTAGAAAGTGGAATATAAGGTTGCACTGAGGGTCAGGCTGTAGATACACAAACTTCCTCAATTCTCACAACGGAGGGGCAAGGAGACCAGCATGGAATCTGATTGCTTGCCCTCGGCGCTCAGTACACATTCGAGAACGTCAGTCTATAACATTATATAAGTCTCAGGTGTGCAGCATTGTGGTCTGACATCTGTGTACCCTTTAGCATTCTCACCACTTAAGGTCTGTTTCCCACCCATTGCCCTGTAACTGAGGTCGGCAGGCTAATGCGTAACACCTGCTTCAAGCTTTGCTTTCACAGGTACTGAAATGAGACCAGCAGCCACAGGCGATTCCTGAGCTGGCGGCTGAGTACTTTGAGCAGAGAGGAAAGTGCAAAAAAGCACCGGGTGCAGAAGGGAACCTCCACCCGCGATTGCCGAGCCCCTGCCTGAGTTCATGACACACCGATATTCCCAAACAGAAATCCCTCCCGAGGTTCAGGGAGAAGCAGCTTTTGAACACAAGTTCTTCCTTCTCCCTTGCTTGCAAAAAAAGACCTGGACCTGTTAAACCAAAGCTGGTTTCTGAATTTCTGGCTTTCAGTTGCCAGGCTCACTGAACTGCACTTCCCTACTCCTGCCTTTTCCTTGGGGCAGTTTGGGGGGGTGGGGGAGAGGAGGTGCGGTTTGGTAACTTCACTTATCGATCACTTTACCCATCTCACCCACTCCCTGAAACATGTGTCTACATTTACACTTCAGTGAGACTTTATGGAACGCTATTTCATCTTTCCTTGCAAAATGAAGGCAAATGTTTCATTTAAAGGGCACCCGTAGGAGACGCCTATGAGGCAGGCCGACTTCAGCCGAGCCCGTGTTTCCCCCGCCCACACAAGCAGCCACCCCAGTGACCAGGTGAGAGCTGAGGTCCTGCAAGGCTGAGAATAACTGATGATACAAATTACTAAGTTTATCACTAATATGAAATGTATACTCATTTTTATGTTATCACATGGAATCTAAGCAGCAATGTTTAGACTTTAAAGAATTCAAAGTACATCAATTCTTGAGCAGATTCAAGTCCCCAAAGAGTCTCTGGTCACCTCCCTGCATGAATCCCGCTCGAGAGGCCAGGGTGGCCAGTGGATCTGAAAGGATCTGCTGCGCCCTGCTTCACCCCTTCTTCTGCCTGAGCTCCTCACCCCTGCAGGACAAACAGTAACGGCTACTATCCATGAGCCTGACAGATTCCAGCCCTGCTGCCAGTCACCGCCAACCCGCCCCTGTTGGCTCCGGACCCTGCCTTCTGTTGTTCCTTAGCAACTTTGTCCTTCCCACCTGGTGTATCCCACCCTTTAGAAGCCCAGCTGGGGTGACCAAACGCCCAGGAAGCTTCTCTAGTCAACCACTGATCATTCTGCTAGCTTTCTGGAGGCCCCACATTCCAGGAGGCCTTTGTAAATTCCTCCCCTCTACTTCCAGTAGTCTCACTGCCCCGTTGCCCTAAAGCAAACCCTCTGGTCACCGCCACAACTCACTCCAGGGTCTCTGAGACCAGGAGCTCTGTGCGGGCAGCCGACACTCAGCAAAGGCACATGCAACAGAACCAAAAGCAGGCGCTTTCCCGAAAGCAGACATTATAGCTTCTCCCAGAAGGCATGAGCCCTAACCCTGACGGGGCTTTGCCCCTGCCCGAATATCTCAGCTTCCCCAGCCCTCTCCTGAATCCACACCAAAGTACCCCACCCCGCTGTTCCGAGGGGCCCGTGGTTTGACTTGGGCCTCTTGCTCTTCCCTCTCACTGTACAAAGTAGACTGATGTCTCCCTTCTAGATTTTCCCCTCCACCCTTCCTGGTTCCCTCTTTTGGAACCATCCCAGGCTGGGTAGGCTCATTGTCGGTTCTTGCAGATGAAAAGAGAATTTTGGAGCTTTGGTAGATTTTTACAGGCTTTTTATGCTAAATCAGAGGACAGACCAGCTTTCTCGCTCAGCATTTCTCTGGCGTTCTCCCGTCTCAAGGTGACGCTGCCTTTTTATCTCCTCCCTTCTAGGCCCAGGTGTGCCCATTTACACATGCGCACACACTGTGCTCCCTGGGCCCAGGTGTCCATCATAATAGGCGCTCGGGCCCCACGCCCATGTCCCTCAGCCCCGGGCATGCATGCTAGCAGCAGTAGGGAGGAAAGAAAGCCCAATCAGTTCATTTACCCTACACCCTCACTAGGAGGAGGCCCAGATGGTTTTCAAAGGCACTGCTGCCTGGCCCTTGGTCCACAGAAAGGAAAACTGAGGCACAGAGAGAAGGCAGGTGCCCAAGATAGTGGGTGTTATTGCATGTGGGGGTGGCTCCTTCTCAAATCCAGCTGCAGAATTTCAGCAATGGATAGGGCCAGTGCACAGGGGCATGAAGGAGCTGGGGCAGTCAGCAGTCACTGGAAGCTTCTGGAAACTTGGGCATATGCTAGACCAGCAGAAGCTCATTAAATGGTGTGGGTTTTTTTCTTTTTTTTGTTTTTGTTTTTTGTTTTTAACAATGTGCTGACAACTGGGCTTTTCTCCTGTAATTCTGTGATTGGACATCCCTTCCCTCAGCTGCCTTGGGAGCCACTATCACAGCTCAGGCCTCCCAGACGCCCTGGCCAGTGCAGGCTTTCTCAATCAGGGGCCCAGGAGGCCATGGGCACTGGGTAAACACAGAGTAAAAAGGGGCACAGTTGATGATAAATGGCCAGGGAGGGCACCAGACAGAAGTCTTTCCTCCCCCCTTCAAGCAGAGCTCAGGCCCAGCCATCACCCACCACAGCGACAAGTGGTGGGCAGAGGGGCCTTCATGCCCTACCTGCCCCCTTCAGCCCTGACCCAACGTGCAAAGCGTGCAAAGGCACAGTCCGTCCCTGGGCTTCAGTTTCCCTTGTGTGAGGCAGTGTGCAAAGCTGCAAGGACAATAAGCACTCTGTGTCACTCACTGAGGCCGGAGATCCCCAAAGACCCAGGCAGCACTGGGCTCTGACCATCTGAAATCCCAGGAAGCGTCACTCCTCCTGGCATTCAAGTGGAGCCCGCGCGCCACCTAGTGGCGTATTAATGGAACTGAACTGAATCCTTTAACCAGATTCCTGCTTCAAATCTGGCTCTTGAATGCTTTTCCGCGGTGACTGGAATCTTAATTTTGAGAAGAAATAGTTCATAAGGGAGAAAATGATCATAAGGGTGGTGAATTTGTTTCCTATTGTTGCTGAAGGACTGTTACCATAGCGGTGCCCTCGTGGGTTCTTGCCAGGTTTGATTATACAAGTCAGTTATGCTCACACTTACAGGTACCTCACAGCTGCACCCTCCCCTAACTGCACCTTGAGATAATGACATAAATGCACTTTAATGTAACTACATCTTAGGATAACTACATTTAATCTACCTGCACATCGTCATAACTACCCCTTGACATACCGAAATCCTGGTACAGATGCATCTTAATATAAATGCATCTTGGCTTAATTACATCTTAACCTAACTGTCCCTGGACATGGCTTCACTCTGGCATAACCCACTGAAATATATCTCCATCTTGCTGTAACTGCACCTGACATTATCATGTAGCGATACCCATGCATCCCATCTTAGGATGAGAAATGTGAATCTTGAAGCAAGTACAGGTCTCACCTGAGTTCATAAAGCTAGAAAGAGCCTCCTCTGCACTCCTTCCAGTTCTCCATGATCCCCCAATTTGGGGCCCAAGGCACTCCCCTCTCCTACAGGTGACAGTGATCTCCTTGCAGAGAAACACAGGCATGAGGAAAGAGATGTCTTAACAAGAGCTGCCAGTCTTCTTCATAAAAGGCAAACAGAGCCCTGCTGAGTCACACCTGAAGGCCACGGCGGCCCCTCCAGGCTCCCAAATCCACGTGCCTTTCAAGGTTGGTTCTGACATCATTAAGGGCAATCTGCTCAGAACTGCTCCCAGCTGCCAGGCCCTCAGGACTCCAGGGGCCATTCAATACCTACTATGTTAGCCCTGCTGTGTCTGGGCCCAGAACCAGGGAAGGGAAAGTAGCTGGCCAGCCCAGGTAGCCAGGCCTCCTGAAAATACTCATAAAGGGTCCTCCAAGATGTCCAGAACAGAGTTTTTCTATGAGAAGTCAGCTCGGCCTGTGGGATTAAGGCCTGTCAAGGCCCTGCAAGCTTCAAGAGGAATGTTGCTGTTCCCTTAACTGCTTAGAAGAGTGAATATGACACAGACTTAAGATCATCTCCAGAAATAACCTTCCTGTCAGAGAAACCCTCTCGCAGCAGAGAACAGTCCTTTGTCACTGGGGTGTTGGCCTGTGAGTTGGAGGGACCCTCCCAGACAGCCACCAGGCAGTAAAGTGAGAGTTAAAACCTGGCCCGTCAGGATGTTGGGGTGATTAGGGAGTGGCCAGCAACAGTGAGGTCAGGGTTTTCTCTTTCATGAGTCCCTGCACTCCAGGAGCAGAAAAAAGGTGATGCAAAACTATAAGCTCTAGAACCAGCTAAGACAAGTGCCATTACGTAATAATTTATTTCATTTCAAAACAACAGCAGGCACGGGCAGTGATGAGATTTTTACCCTGCTCACCTGGGGTAGGAGACCCAGCACAGAGATGAGGTGAAGGGGAGAGAACCCCTGCATGGTGGAGAATGCCAGAAAGCACAGCTTGCTTTTGAAAAAAATTTACTTTGAAGTCAAGCACCTTGACTGTAGGTTTCTCTCTGAGCGAGTGCTCAGGCCCAGGCGAGCCCTTCACCACGTGAGGTGGGCCTTGTCCAGCTGTACCACTCAAGTGACGGCACGGGGCACGGGTGCACGTGGAAGCATGGTCCTGGGGTCATCTCCTGGCTTCCTGAGACGTCCCACGTGGTGTGACAGGAGCCCAGAGGTGCCGGTCTTTTCTCAGGTGCTGGGCCTTGGAGAACTGACCCAGGTGTCCTGCAGCCATTTTCTGAAAGTCCTGACTTACAGAGAAGGGGCTACACCCTTCTCCCCTAAGCCCTTGAAGCAAGTACAGGTACTGCTTCCACCCCTCCCACCCCCGATCTTACTGCGTAACAACTTCGTAGTGTCATTCACTTTTTTCTTCACAAATCCACCCTCAAAGTTGATTTTATGCCAATTTCCATTGGATCCAAGCTGGGGAAGAATGGGAAGGGGGAATGGAAGGGGGGGTGGGCAATGTGGTTGGCCCCAGGGGTGGGAGCTGGTCAGGGCAATGGAACAGGACAGGGGCTGTATCATCTTTGGATGGGAATGTGTTAACAGCACCATTTTAGTTTTAAGAAAATAAGACTTAATGTTCCCATAAACCTGATGTGGGGAACCTCATTCCTGAGCAGAATCCCCAAACAGATGACAATGGTGAGAATCTGAGAGTTTCAATGGTGAGGGTCTTGGATATTAGTTTCTAGAAGAGCTGGGTTCTTGGTCAGACAATTCCAAGAGATACTTTCCCAGGCAAAATGAAACAACTGATTTTTCATATTCAGCAGAATGAGCTAAAAAATCTAAAGAGATGTGCCAGAATGTGATGTCATCCCTTAATCTGAAAAGATGGTTTATCCCATGGATGATTTTGCTGATCTATTTATCATCCAGATGGCCAAGCTGCCTTGGGGAGCCGGTAACCCAGGTTGTAAAAGAGAATTTCTCCTTTGGGCACGATTCCTTGATCTTCAGTGGTAGTAGATGCTGAAGGCGTGGAGGATGTAGAGCAGGGTGGTGATAAAGGCAAAGAACTGGAAGAAGACAAGAGAGTGGCTGAGAGATGGCCAGCACCCACTGCTGCCCCACCGCCAGGGACCCGCAGCCCCTGCCGCTGCGAGGCCAAGTGTCCCGGCCCTGCTTTGTCTTCTCCGCCCCATGTCCTGCCCAGCCTGCGGGCAGCAGCCTCTGGCCAACTCCTCCTCCTCCTTGAAGCTCTCGTGCCCAGTGTCCACCATCCCAGGGTCCTGCTCTGTGCGGTTCCACTCTCATCCACCTGTCCACTCTCATTCCACGTGTCCTCCACCTGGCCACAAGAGGGCCGTCCCCATCTCTGTCCCAGGTCCTCGTGCTGTCCTCTTGCCTACGCACTTTCCCCCAGCCCACCTTCATCACCGCCTTTACTCTCACCGGTCCAGAACGCTGCCCAGGAGCCTGCTTGTCGGCTCCACAAGAATACCTGGGGGCCCTCAGGCTCTCAGTGGTCCAAACCAAGCAAGCCTCACAACGTCATTGGCTCTGGGACTCCAGCGCACCAGCTATACCAGAAGCCCCATACCCCTCTGACTCCTTCCTTCCTCCACTGCTGTCCAAAGCCATTCCCAAAGCATCTGGTTGGACGGCCTGCGACCTCTTGGTACACGCCTTCCAGGCCTGGCCGACCACTCTAGCCTCCATTGCCCCACTGTCTGCTCACATTGTTTCATCAGGCATTCATTCATTTGGTCAAAAAAATACTTTTAAAGTACTTGCTATATTTCAAGAGGGTCAGTGGCTGTAGCAGTGGGTCACAGTGCTTGCCCAGCCCCCCATTCTGATGCCGGGGACAGCATCCCAAGCTGCACCCCTTCTTCCTGCCAGGAACTCCTGGATTGACACAGGACCCCACCTCTCTAACTACACTGATGGGTCCAGAGAAGGAGGGGAGCTTGCACCCCACCCAGGCCTGACAGCCCCCCTTCCTTTGAAGTGTTCAAGGTCAGAGCAGGCGCCAGAGGACTCTGCAGGCTGCGGCTCCCTGCCACACGAGGGCGCCATTCCTCAAGGAGTGAGAAGAGGCTGCTGTGCAGAGCACTAGAAGAGGAAACTGAGTTGGCCTTGAGCCTCCGGGGTCCTAGTGGATCTAAAGTCTAGGGGTTCCTGCTCGTCCCACAGTTTGGCGGGACCACCTTGCGCTGGGCTCCATCAGTCAATAGGTTACTTACTCCAGGGCACCTCTGTCATTGAGTAAGAGGATATGGAAATGGCTAGGCCATGCTGAGGAATTTGGGCTCCACAAGCAGTGGGAGCCATCAAGGGTTTTCATCAGGGAGAGAGATGTTCTAATTTGCATTTTAGGGGAAAAAAGCATTCAGAGGGCCATGTAGTAGATGTAAGAGGAAATGAGGCTAAGGTGGGAAAAACAGAAGATGAGGGGTGACCTGAATTAGGGCCTGCTACACCTCAAGCTCTGGCGTGTGTGCGCGCGCACACGCACACACACACGCACACACACACACACACACACACACACACACACACACACACCCTCCCATCCCCTGGGGTTCCTTCGGCCTGGGGCTCAGGTCCTTCTCACAGGACAAAGCTGAGCCTCCCCTGACACTTCCAGTGTGGCCGGTGCCCCGCCCAGCACTCACCGTGGCTGCCGTGTTCAGGTAGTAACGCTGCACACTGTGCCCCTCCGAGACGATGGTGGCGTGCGCCTGTAAGACGGCTGCGCTCATGTAGAGGATGCCGGTGGTCCCGTGGTACAGGCTGTCCTGGAAAGGCAGAGCAGAGGCCATGGCCACCGTCACGGGGGCACTTACACAGGCGAGCCCTTTCCTCTCTGACCACACATCTGAGAAGAGTGAGAAGAGTCCAGCTGGTTCCTGCAGCTCCCACTTTCGGGGGGGCAGTGTTTCTAATATCTGTGTAGTAAACACCAGTGGATTAAGCCATAGTAATAATCGTATCATTTATTTAGTGTGTATCCGTGCCAAGTTCTATGCTAAATGCTGTTCTCATTTACCTCGTTTAACTTTGACCACTGTGAGGCAGGTGCTTTGTCAGCAAGCACAATTTTGAAAAAATGGAGGCTCAATGTCAAGGTCAATGAATAGGTGGTGGACCGAGGATTTGAACTCAGGCCACATGAACTCCAAGCCTATGCTCTTGACCACTAGCCTTTTGGGGACCTGCTATGTGCTGGTCACTGTCCTGACAATATCTATAGGTTGTCTTGTTTCATTTTCCTGTGGCTGCTACTATTTTGACCCCTAATTCACAGATGGAATAAAGGTCATGTGGTAGAGCTGGTAAAATCAGCCTAATTGAATTCAAGATTTCAATACTTAAACCTTTATACCAAACTCTCAGCAGAGTCTTCAGACAAGCATGTCAGGCAGCCATTTAAAATGGTTGTCAGCGTTGGAAGGAATGTCATAATAGACAGATCAGCATTTGCAATCCCAAATGAAATATTCAATTCAGGACAATGCATCAGGAGATGACAGAATGCACTAGTGAAAAAGCTGATGAAGTAAGACTGTCACATTCATGTGTGTGACTGCCAGTCACCTCTGTGATGTGACTTGAAGCCACTTAGAGTGTTCTTGCCAGAAAGGTTGGAGTCATCTTCAGTGAGCCTTTAGTACAAATTCCAGTTTACAGAAATTTCAGACAGAGAAGAACAAGGACAATCACACCAGGAAGAAACAAACTGGTGAATCCAATATATGGCCCCTTCTATAGGATGGCTGACCCAGTCCCCTCAACAAGTCACTTGCCAGGAGAGCCATGCCAGGTTAAAGGGACCCAAGAGCCATAACTACCAAGTGCAGCTGGCGGCCTTTGTCAGGATCTTGCCTTATACTGCCAACTGCAAAAAGACATCATAGAAAACCGGGGAAATTTAAATGTCAAGAGGGTCTTCGATGACAATACTGTATATGTGTGATAATATAAGAAAGTTTTGCATATTTTTTGGAGGCATGCTAAAGTGTAGAATAGAGTGACATGATGTTTGCTTTAAAAATCTTCAGGAATAAAAAAGGTTTGATGTAGCAGGTGTGGTAAAATCTTGATAATGTTAGAATCTGGGTTATAATTATATGAGGTTACATAAAGCTAATCTTTCCTATTTTTGTGTAAGTTTAAATTATTCAATAGAGAAAAAATTTTCATGGTTATCAAGATGATGTGACAACATGAAAAAATGATATTAAATAAAAGAATCTACATCCGAAATTACGGTTCAGTGTGATTAAAATATGGACATTTTGCATAAAATTTGCAAGAATATGGATGAACCCAGTGACTGTGATAAGACCTGGAGATTGGGGTGATTTGTTTCTTACTAGTTGACATTATGCCAATTTACCATAAATAAAATTTAGGGAGGATGTGCTTCAGACAGGACTATATACTGCCTATAGAAATGGAAGGCAATGAGGGGAAATACAGTGATAGAGGTACATTGGCCAAGGAATGTTTTCTTTTTTGTTTAGTAACACATACATTGAAATCAAAAGTCTTGTCTCCCCAGAAAGGTCCCTGGTCCCTGGTCTCCTCCCTCACCACCCAGAGGGCCTGTGGTCCTTACAACACCCAGGAGGGATGTCAGCCCCGGAAAAGCAGGCACCTGGGCCTCGCTTGCTGGTTCTTACCAAGACAGTCCAGGAATCAAATCTTTTGTAAAATCCCAACAAATAAGACAACAGGAACGCCAGGGAGATGAGAAAGGAGGTGAGCGAGACGTACATCACCCATCCTTGCAGCAACGGGTATGCTACCTGGGTAGAGGCGACCAGGATCCAGACCCAGAACCCACATACCTATAAAGAGAAAACCATAAAAGAAGAGGCTTCATTTGCTTGCGTGGGGCCATTTCCCTTGTGGGAAGGTTTACAGCTCTGTCTCTCTGCCTCTTGTTAACAGCTTTTCAGAAGTTAAGTGGGAATCAAAAGGGGAATCAAGGGGAAGCCTACCCTATTGTTGTGGTAACTTAGGTCCTGTTGTTAGAAAATTCAAGGGGTCTCAGAGGTTGCCAACAGAAGAACTTGATTAGAGGTGACTGACATGTCTCTTCTTGGCCCAAACAGTGTTGGCATATACAATTTTGTAAAACATTTCTGAATAAACATCCAACATTTAAAACAAATTATTTCACATGAAAGAATCCAGATTTCAGGGCCTCCCTGGTGGTGCAACAGGTTAAGTCTCAGCACTATGAAGCGATCAGCAGCCACTGCAGCACAAGTGAGTTAGATCCCAGGCCAGGGAGCTTCCCACATGGCGCAGCAGACCTCTCCTGCTTCACCCGCTGCTCCCCTCAGCAGTGTATTTCAGTCGACCTGCCTGTTCTGCTCCCCACTCTGTCTCTGGTGAATCCTCTCACCACCCCCATACCTCTGGCCTACACCCCAGCCTTCATATGCAGAAATAAATTAAAAAAAAAATAAATAAATTAAAAAAAAGAAAAAGAAAAATCCAGATTTCAGATATTTCTTATCAAATCTATGCTTCTGGACATAGTGAACCCATTCCCCAGGCCATAGTAGGCTCAAATGAGTTGTGACCATATCATTAAAAAGGACCCGGGGTCCTCTGTGGACCACATCACTTTCCCCCCAACCCTACACATTGTATGGCACATTCTCTGTTGTTCACTTTCTCCTTCTGGCTCCCCTTCACCCACTAACAGTGCCTGCTTAGCCCTCTGGGTATGTGTTCTGTAGCCCCCAGGTTATAGTTTGATACTGTAGGGCCTGTTACCATCTGAACAATATAGTTCCAATTTAATCACTTTTCAATTCTGTTCAGTCATTTATTATCCCCATGATGGAAAAACTAAACCTTTCCCCTGTCCTTTCTGCATTCTGACTTTATTTGATTTAGGATTGATGAGTCCAGAGTGGAATGAAACATCTACTACACAACATGTCCAGGCAGAGGCTGGAGGGAGGGGGTCCCTTGCCCAAGTGGTTTTGTTATTGGTTTGTCTCAATTTCCTGAGCTTCTTTCCTTTCGGGGGACTCCTCTGTTCTTCCTCTCTTCACTCTGTTAAATCTGAGCTGCTGCACACCACTTAGGCTGGAGACGCTAGGCACCCGCCTCAGCCCTACATGTCCACTGGTCCTCTGGATGTCTTTACTGGACACTCCTCTAGGGGCATCCCTGCACTTTCATGACGTCAAAAGCAAGTGCTTTATTAACGTTTACATCCTAGACACCTAATATACCCCACCCCGGTCCTGGTCCTGACCCTTGAGTTCCTCAAATCCAACAGCACAAAACCTGAACTCAACAGCAGAAAACCAGATTTTCTCAGAACAACCTCCCCTACCTCCAGCACCAGTTGAGAATGATCCTTCTGAGGGAGAGAGAGTTATGGGATTGAGGATGGGTGTACGAGGCTTCCAAAGATAATGCTGATGCTCTATTTCTTACACTCCTAGTGGGCACATAGGAGTTTATCTTTTATAAATAATTTTGAAAAAGAATAATTTGGTGGACTATGAGACCACTAGATATTTGGGGTGTTAGGGGGGAGGAACCCAAGGATGGCTCCTGGGCTTGTTTTTTGTAGAAATCACACTACCTTTTCCTTTACAGCCTTTTCCTTGAGCTTTTCTTGTCAAGCTAAGAAATCCTTCCTTACCTTGATTCATGAAGATATTATAGAAGCTCAGATATTTTCTAGAATTATGTTCTTTTCTTAAAATAGAACTGTTAGTAGTTACTTTAGAAAGGGAAGTTGATAGTAGTCAGTTTGGTTTGTCAAAAATGTCCTTACTTTTTCTCTGACAATTATTTTCTCTCAACATTCCTAAGATATCTGCCCGCTGTTTCCTGCATTTTTCTATGTTATTCCATTGTAGTCTTGACTTCCACTGCTGCTGAGAGGCCAGCTGTGAGTTGAACTATTCCTCTTCTGTAGGAATCTGTCTTGGGTACCTGCTTGCTTGTAGCATCTTCTCTGTCTTTGGTGTTCTACAATTTGTGTGATAGTGATACATGTATAGAGACATGGTATCTTTTTCACTAATTTTGTTTGGTATTCACTTTATATGCAATTTGTGTTAATTCCATTACTGCAGTCTTGATAGCCTGATTCCATAGTTTGTGGTTTCTGTTCATCTTTACTCCTGTTCACTTTTTTCTCCCATGGGTAGTGAGTTTTGATGGTGAGAGCATGACTGTGGGATAGGTCAGTTCTGAATGATGCTAATAAAGACCTTCTGGACTAAATAACTCCACTTACTTCTGAAGGATAGGAAACTTTCAACTTTTGCTTTTCAAAACATATTCATGGCTTTCTGGGACTAGTAGTGCCCATCTTAGAAATAAACAATGCAGACACATTGCTATACTGCCCACCCTTTATGAGACTTCCACTGTTGTTGTCCTGGAGAGGAAAGGCACTTTTGAATTTATGAAGAATTCACGGGCTCTTAAAGAGAAATGTAGAACAGGAGGTGAGAAGCCAGAATAGACTAAGAAGTTGATTACAAGGCAGAATCCTCAGCTCTTAGAAGCTGGGCAACGCCTCCTGAAACCCAGCCTCCAGAAACCTGGCCTTCTTAAGGCACCAGCTCAGGAAGCACATTCCCCAGGCCTTAACAATCAAACGCCAAGTGAATGTTGGAAGTCCTAGGCCAGACCTGGGGCCGCCTGTCCTGAAAATGGGGTGTTATGGGATTGGCGATCCTGTCCTCTGACCACCCTGCAGTGGGTTCTTGTGTGTTATTCCTAGCGATAGGAGCTGTTGATGCCACAGGGAGGTGCCAGGGCTCAGCATTAGGGGACCTGCCAAGAGTCCTCCCTGCCAAGCCATGGGAAATGCATAAAAATGGTGGCACATTGTCAACACCCAAACAATGCCTGCTATCTGTGGGAACAGCACTCAGGATTCAGTGACTGCCCCAGAATGTATGAAATTTTAGACTCACATTAGACCCCTGAGGGCAGAGAATGATCTGTGCCATTCACTGCTGTATTCCTGGTGCCCTGAAAAGGGTCTAGAACAAAGTAGGTGGGGAAAGGGTCAAAGCACATTCTTTTGACTGAAACTGTAATAACACCACCATCACCTCACCTTCACCAGAAGCTTACAGTCTATAAAATGCTCTGACTGCCTCCTTAGTCTGCACCGTCTAACTCCCCGTGACTGAGAGCAAGGAGTTGCCACTGGATACTACCACTACGTACTGCCAGGTCACCTGTGCCAGGCCTGGGGAGGGGACAAAGCCCCACCCCCCATCAGTGCCTGCAAAGGGGTGCCTGTCCTTCTTCTGCCATCAGAGGCTGACCTGGCCAGATACCGTCAGATACTCACTTACTTACCTGTCCCCACTTAATTCTTTCCAGTCTGTGAAGTGGAGCAGGACTGAAGGGGCCCAAGGTCTGAGGCCACACAAGGCATGAGTCTCTCTTCACAACCAGATTTCACGCCCCAGGGCAAGGGCCCCCAAGCCTTCGGGGGGACCTACTCAAATTGCATGGGAATATTCTGCAATGGCTCTACTAGTGTATAAACAGTGTTACAAGAAGGAATGTTATTTACTTCCTATTTCCACACCCTCTGCCTTCTGAACAGTGGAAGGGACCAGGGCCAAGGACAAACTCCAGGTGAAGTTAAACCCAATAGAGTTTGTTATCTCATTTCTGTCTCAAGCAGTCCAGGTTGGATTTTTTATAGGTAGGGCAACTTTGAGTGTTTGTCTTGACATAAAAATAACCCCACACTTATATTTAACTTTCCAGATTTTCTTGGCAATCTAAATTGCTTTATTATTTTAATTCTCATTTTGTATTTCCAAAAGTGAAATATATTTTTAAATGTTGGAACTGGCCCCCAAAGTGGAATATTTTATTATAGTTAGATATTTCACTCAGATGTATTTCAAGTATAATTTTGGCATTTTTTTCTTACGAACAAACACAAATGACTCATCTATGCATTTTCCAAAGGCTAAACTGAAACTCAAAAGGATCTTTTAAGGTAAAATGAGCATAATGATAAGTGTGGTCACTTATTCTTCTCTAGAACATGGGGAATGGCTCTCTCACATTTTGAAAGTTGGTTAAAGAACTAGAGCATAAAACGGGGGTAATAATGCCAGGTGCAATCCAGGGGACGGCTGATTCCAGCTTGAACCAGAGTGTCTATTACCCTCAGTAAAGAAAACTTTGTAAGACTTCCGGGGTTAAATCTGAAGGGTCAGAAGATTCCTGCTGGTGAAGGATGGGGAAATAGTAGCCACAAATGATTGAAATTCATCAACTAAGTCAAAATCAACAAGTTCAACACGGTACATTGAAAAAGCCCCAAAGTCTGGGTCCTACCCCAGAGATTCTGACTGAACTCAAGGGAGGCTGCATTGTTCAAAGTCCTCTAACCACACAGCTGGGATGGCGACCAAGGACTGGCTTACGTACTCCACTGCACTCCATGCATGTGACATGCTTGTCCTGGGTTTGAATCCTGGCTCTACCTGTTGGGCAGGTCTTCATCTCATTTGTGCCACATGCCACATGTCCTCCATCAAACAGAGGAGGTTCCCACCTCTTGGTTCTGTGAAAGCTAGAGCCTCTCTGTGGCCCCTGGGGACAGTTGGGAGCCACTGCTAGCTAACTCATTGCAGTGTCACAGAAAATGGAGGAAACAGTCCCCAAGAAAGGTCCAGAGGAGGGAATGCCCAAATTCCAGTTTCCCAAGGGATCAGAAATTCCCTTCTGGGAGAGCTGGGAGATCAGTCAGCTGGGTGAGTGAGAGAACATTTTGGGGCAGAGGGCTTTCTGAGGTGCTGATGAAACCTTTGGGCACCTATAAGAATGTGCCTATATGTACATGCACAGTTTTTGCCTACAAATTTTGGAACTCAAAGACCCTCAAACTCACTCGCAGCCCTCAGACTAAAGGCATCACCGTCTATAGGTTTAGTAACAGTGCCATCAACCACCCTGTTGCTATGACAATAGTGATCAAAACATTCAATGCACATACTGTCCAACCCACTAGTTCCACTTTTGGGTATCTGTTCTACAGATAATACACATGAACACAATGCCCATGTACAAGATTATTTACTGCTGTCTTGTGCAGTACAGCAAAGATAAGAAACAAGCTAAATGTTCATCCAGTGGAGACCAATGAAAGTAATTTTGCCTCAGCAACTTTCAAAAAAGAATGAAACACTCTTTGTGTACCTAAAATAGAAGAAACTGTACGAATTTTGTAAGACAAAAAAAGAAGGAAATGTACGTGTGTGTTTGTGTCTTTGTACATGTGCACTTGTTTGTAGATGCAGAACATTTCTGAAATGAAACCCAATAGACCAGTCAGTGCTCTGGCCTCTTGGGAGTAGAGCTGCTTGGCTCTGGGCCAGTGTTTTGAATGTTGAAGCTAATCCAAAGTAACCAATACTTAAATTTTACAAAGAACGAAGAAAGAGGCCTTGCTGGACAAGGGAGGCTCTCTAAATTCTTCTGAGTGGGAGAGACAAGAAGAGAATCGCTTTCCTTTGGGGAGGGTGGGTGGACCTGTCCACCCTCTGATGGGCAGGTTGAGGGGCTGAACCTTCACACACCAAGAGCTTCTGAAGACAGATGCTACCAGAATGCAGATTCCGTGTGAAGGGCAAAGGAGGAACCAAAAGATTCAGGGTCTCAGGTCCACTGGGCCTGGGCCCAGGGCAGGGCTGGGAAGTATGGGCCTGGGTGGAGCAGACCAGGACCTGGGAGCCAAGGAGGGGCACGACTGTCAATACCCCATGGCAGGTTTTTCTGCATAGCTGGGGGTAATTCAGCATGGCAGGTCTCACTCACCACCAACACTGCATTCCTTTTCCTACCACTTGTCTTAGTTTTCATGACAGCTTTGCCTCTCCTTCCCCTCCCAGGCTGACTGCGAAACCTCAGAAACTTCAGAATGGAGGAAAAGGCCCAAACCAAGCTGGTGAGGTTGGAGGTGCCAACTGAACTGGGGGCTCCGGTCCCACTGGGAGCCCGGGAAGAACAGGATCCCTGAAGGACAAGGTCTTGGCCACGGTGGGACCGGGTCTCCCTGAAGGGGCCCTCTGCCACTGCGATATTTCCAGACAAAGAAAACTATTGTCTCTCACATTCAGGAACCCTCCTCCTACGTTTTTTCATTGTATCCCCACCACCACCTTAAAAAAATTATAGTAAAATACACAGAGCAAATTTTTCCATTGTAACCTGTTTAAGTGCACAATTGAGCGGTGTTAATGCAGTCACACTGTTGTGCAACCAACATGCCCTTCCATCTTCAGAATGTTTTCATCTTGCAAAACAAACTCCATCCCCATTAAGAACTACTCCCCAAGCCCTCTCCTGCCCACTGGAAACAACCATTTTTTTACTCCATTTGATCACTCCTTCTCTAAGTACCTCTTATGAGTGGAGTCATAGAGTATTTGTCCTTTTTTCACTTAGTATCATATTCTCAAGGTCCATTCATATTGTAGCGTGTGTCCGAACTTCATTCCTTTTTAAGGCCTGAATAATATTCCACTATATGAGTTACCATATTTTGTTTATCCACTTATCCATCCATGGTCACATGGGTTGTTTCCACTCTTTGGCTATGACAAGGAGTGATGCTATGAACATGGACGCACAAATACCTGCAGTGTACATGCTTTAAAGAGGAAAAACTAGACTATAAGATCCATCCTCAGACTGCTCAGACCCCATGGGGCAGTTCTGGTGCAAAACATCCCGAGAGTCAGAGCTCCTTAAGCACACTCTGTGTTCATACCACTGTGGCTGGAGCAGGTGTCCCTGGGAAGTTTGGTGCTGTCTGCTCAAAACATCTCAACTTACCCGAGAGTGATTTTAATGATAAACCAAACTACCATGCAGGAGTTAGAGCTGCTATTTTTGAAACCCTCAGATTTTATATTGATTGTCAAAATAATGTTGACAAGAATTTTTCATTCTGTTATACTCCTTCCCAGGCTTAGTTCTTATGTTTTATATTTCTTTTTATAAAGTTGTAAATCACAGTGGATATTCATTTAGTATTTTATTTTATATTTTTGCATTTTGCTACCTGGCTTGATAATCCAGTTGGTTCTCATTACCTACATTATAGTAGTTCTTTAAAGTCACCACCAAGACTGATTAGCAAATACTGAACGATGATTCCTAAGGGAGAGAGACGCTTAGGTTCTGAGAGCTTCTAGCCATAGTATTTTCATCAACTGATCAGCACAGAACTTTTTTGTGTGTGTGTTTCTATTTAAGGTACCTTATTTAACATTTCATTGATTCATTAATATTGAATTCTCAGTTAACAGCACTGTAACTCTAAGCTTATCTAACACACATTTCTCTGTGAGGCACTTCACAGCCTTCTTGTGCTTAGGCACACTAGCCAGCAGTTGACCCCGGCACACGGGGGCTGTTCTAAGCTGCAAAATCACCAAACAAAAGCGTAGTGTGAAAGATGTGGCACTAAACAGACTATGGGAAGGACCCTTGTTGACTGTAAGGAGCTAAAGCCTGAAGCAAAAGCCCACCTGTCCCCCTCCACTGGGCACTTGTGCTTCTGGGGCTGGCATTGTTTGTTGCCCTGTGCATGTCCAGCCATGACCATGAAAATGCTGGGAGCACTGCTTTGGGGTTACAGATAAATTCTAGTGAGCAGATGAGTTAGCAAATACAGAATCCGTGAGTAATCAGAATCAATCGCACTTGCAATGTCATAATCACCCCCACTCCCGCCCCCAGCGTTGGGGGATGTTTCCAGCTTTTCCCTGTTATAGATAGCACTGCAGCAAATGACTTGTTGCAGAGACAACTGGCTTCTCTGAAGTTGTTTTTCTGGGGTAAGTTCCCCAACAGGGCTTACTGAGCGGTGTGGGCAGGGAGGCAATATCCGTGACTCTCCAACACCCATAAGGCTCATCACCTTCTTTGGCTGGGAACACTTATGTGACCCAGTGTCCTGGCCAACTTGACACAAGGGGATCCCTTCTGCAGGCTCCTGGGAGAGGTTTCATCCTGCTGGAGGAGACCCAGGGTGGGACAGTCCCCATTTTTGTCCTGCAGTGCTGAGTCTGATATTAGGTCTGGAGCTATGAAACAGAAGGTGAGAGAGATGGGAAGGTCAGAGCCCCGCTGACACAAATGCACGCTGAAGGGTCAACCTGGACATGGGGGCCCGCTGACTTCAGGCTTCCTGGATGTGAAATGGTCATTTTCCCTTCTGTTCAAGCCAGTTTGAGCCAGCCACAGCCCTTGTCCCAGCTGCAGAGGACCACCTGGGATGTGGGTCAGCTCATGTAGCCCACACTCCCACTGCCTCTTAGATCATCCCACTGGCTCCCCCATGATTCCCAGGCCAAACTCAGGCCACAGAAGAAGGGACATGAATGATAACCGTATGCCCCACTCACACAGCCTGCTCTGTGCCTGCCCCCATGCCTCCTTCAGTGCCCCAGCACTGGGGTTTCCAAATGTGGGCTGACCCATCCCCAGGTGGTGGAGTCCATTGACTTGCTCACCAACGGCATCACAAAATTAAGTAGACTAGCCCGGCAAGCACCGTAGGGCACTGCCCACAGAACAGGCAAATACTGCTTCCTGCACCTTTTGTTTCCGTTACACACACATACACACACACACACACACACACACACACACACACACACACCCCAGATTGCCATGAAAATACATTTCTGTGGCTCATTGTCAGCATGTGGAAACCCTTGCGTTAGTGCACCTGCCTCCCCCTAGCCTGGGGTCTGCCCTTGCTGAGGTGGGGCCCCTTCCTTCACAGCTTTGTGCCCTGGGGAAGCACATAGCAGCGGCTGCTGCAATAGGAGCCCAGTTCTGGGCTTTGGGGGCCACACTGGGGCCTGTGTGGGAAGTTTGAGATTCTGAGAAGGGAAGGGAGGGAGTCTGCTGCTGAGGAGGGTGGCAGGCTGTGAGGATGAGTGGCAGGAGCCCTGGACTGTCCCATGTCTGTGGCGGCTGGCACTCACTGCAAAGGAGCCAGGGCCTTCCACGTACATGCTCCTGTCCCACGTGCCACAGCTGGAGGGCGGGCCCAGCCAGGCAGTGCTGGCTTCTGCCAGGTCACCTCTGGTGAGACAGGCACTCTCGGGCAGTCCTCCCCTGGCTGTAGCCTCCCTGTGGTGAGCTCAGACAGCCCAGTGCCCACGTGAGGGCTATTTACAGTCCATGAAGCAACTTCTGTGCTGGGCCCAGCAGCCTTGTAAAGTTTGCAGTCTTGTGAAGTTTTCTGGGCAGACATTGTTACCACCTTTGTACAAGAGAGAAAACCTATTTTGGGAGGTCAAATAACCCCCAAGTTACTCATGGGGATGTGGACTGGAATCTGGGACCCCAAATAACCAGCATTATATAGAAATTCTATGTTCCATCATTCCAAGTCACCTCATCCTGACTCAGTCACCATATCCTGACTACAGTGAGGATTTTCTCTCTGTGACTTTAAGGTTAACAGGAAATTGCAGGCCCACTCCCCTCTGTCTCCAGTGAGGCCCGTGTCTCATCCGGTCCACTCCAGGAACAATGGTGCTGGCCAGAACTCCCTCCACCACCACTCCTGGCAGAATAAGACATATATGGCACCCTCCGTACCCACAAGAGCTCCCGGGACAGGATGGCCACATGCCAAGGAAAATCAGTGCCTACACCTTGGGGTGTGTGCCCGGGAGGGGCAGGATGCCGCTGGTGAGTCAGTAGCCAGGCCTCCTCTGCCTTCCTCCCCTCTCACGTTGGTTTCCTCCTCCAGGGCCAACACCCACCCATTCAGACGCCAGGCCCCCACTGAACCCTGCTTCTTATTTATTAAACAATATAGATTTACAATGGAACATAAAATAGAGAAATAAAAGTATCCATATCCAAATTCTAAAGGCTTTCCCTTTTTCTTTTCTTTTTTTTTAAACTTGTGTACCTTTAAAAAGTTAGAAAGTACAGAGAAAATAGAGAGAGGCAGGATAAACGTATCCTGCTCCTCACAGTAGCCTCCCACCTGGGCCTCTCCCTGACCAGCTCCCACTATGGTAATTAACCTCGTATTCCTTCACAAGTTCCCGGGAAGTTGCAAGATGAGCCCTGAAGGGCACGGGAGAAGTTCCCTACCTCCTTTCCCCCAGGAACCACACTTTGTGATGAGTGGCCATGTTCCTAAGAGCCAACCTGCAACAGCAGGGACCAGACCAATGTTACCTCCTCCAGGAAGCCACTCCTGACTACCAGTCCAAGAGTGCTCCTCACGAATTCCCTCACGATCACTCTTTGCTTCACTATCTCTTTTCATTGCTTCTGCCCCACACCCTGAGCTCCTGGATCAGGCCTCTGTCCTGTGGCTTCTGTGTCCCCAGTGACCCCACAGGGCCTGGCATGAAACAAGCTGCTGACCCATTCGAGAAAGGAGGTAAGAGGTGTGGTGCTGGACTCTTCACTCAGTCGCTGCTAGTCTCATCTTCCTGGGCCTGATTCCCACAAAAGAGGTACCACCTGACATTTTCTGGGACCAGCCATGCATTGGCATTTCTGCCAGCAGCCCAAACAGAATGGGGACAAGTAGCCATTTGTTTTGTCCCCACCCATTTCCTGTGCCATCACCTTCCAGGTCCTAGATATTCTCCAGGTCAGAGCATCTTCCCTCTGAGTGTGGTTGGGATTCCCTGGAGACTTTTCTCACCTCTTTGCCTTCTCCCCTCCTCACCTGCCAACACCTCACCACTCCCCCAGCAGACACATAATGAGCTATCAGAGATGGTCAAACTAACACACCATCCCCTCCTGCAGCCATCACGGGGAGGTATGCAGAGTCAGACAAGAAAAAACTCAAGAGTCTCCCTGCTAAGGTGAGGGGCTGAGATGGGCCCTGAAACAGGTCAAAAGGCTCTAGAGCCCCAAGCTGTGTTATTTGGCTCCACTGGTCAGGAAGCCCTACCCCCACCCCACTTTGGGGCCCACCTGGCACAACTTGGCCAGGGAGCTCTACCCGTACCCCACTCTGGGGGAGCTGTGGAACATGGGTACAGCTGACTCTGCGGCCAGGACCCAGCTCTAGCCCCCTGTGTGGGCCCCAAGCAGACGTGCACTCTGGCACCAGAAGGGAGACCTGAGCAGGTGGTAACAGCTGAGGAACAGGCTGTCAGGCAATTATCCTCTGCAGCAAGGGAAGCAAGGTGAGAGATGAGGCACCAAGAGATGGGAGGGGGAAAGGACAGGAAACACTGAGATATGGATTTCTCTGCCCTTCCCTACTCTGACCTGCTTTCTGCATTCATTAGTCTGGCTATACTCTACAAACTTCTCCTGCCTCCCACAGATCTGCTCTGCCCCAGGGAAAAGTTCTCCAGGCTAAACCCAGAAGGGCACTGATTGTAGAGGCACTTCCTATGAGTGAGATTTCTTATTTGGGATTTCATGTGGTCCAGCTAGGTCAGAGGTGCTGGACTCCTCCCGTTACCCTCTGCAATAGTACTGGTTATTTCCCTTGTTAACTGGAACCTTCCTTGCGCAAACTCCACTGTACCGCGCACCGCAAAGCCCAAAGCCGGAGTGCCAGCTGGGTGGGTCCCCTCCAGAGGTCTTGCCTAAATCTGGGCTGGGTGCAGCCGCTTCATGGGCTTGCTGTCCTCTGGGTGCCGCAGCATTCTCCAGCCTCTCAACAACTGTGCTAACCACTCTCTACATAGGCACACCTCAGAGATATTGTGGGTTCGAATCCAGCTCACTACAGCAAAGCGAGTATCATACTAAAGAGATTTACACCTATTTTCTTGTTTTCCCAGTGCATATAAAAGTTGCTTATACTATAGTCTATTAAATGTGTCATAGCTGTATGTCTAAAACAATAAAGTACATTCTTTAATTAAATGTGACAGACATGGAGTGGGCATGTGTTTTTGGCAAAATGGTACCAACAGACTTGCTGACATAGGGTCGCCACAAACCCTCATTTAGTGAAAAGCATGATGTCTGCAAAGTGAGATGCTGGAGGTGTATTGAATCCCTCCGTGGGCAGCACCTTCTGCGGTTTCTAGTTTCTCCCGCGCCCTCGCAAGCACAGTGCCATTTATTGGTGTCCTTGGCCATTCTCCATCTGCCCCATTTAGCATCCAACTCTGTAAAACAGGTGTCATGTCTTTTTCATCTCTATATCCTTATGCTTGGCACAGAGTAAGTACTCAATAAATACATACTAAATAAAGGTTATGAAATTTAAAGGGGCAGTCTTCCTCTTTCCTTACTTCCTGGGCAGTCCTAGTCAGAGGAAGCCAATGTCTCACCCCTCAATCCTAACCCTTCAAAAGTGCCAAGCCCTCCCCATGAGCGATCTTAGAGGTTAGTGGTATAGTGGTGCATGTAGCTGCCCTCCCCTTGAGTACACCTGCTCTGACTCCTACTCTAGCCCCAGGCTTCTGCAGTTGTAGCTGTGTACTTGTTATATGTCACCCTATTTCCTGTCTTGGGGTGCCCTCCACATGCTCATGCCTGACTCCTTTGAGACAGGGTGCATGATGTACCTCTTTTCCCTTTATTGCTACTTTCTTGTATCCCCCTAAGAGCAAAACATGGGACTAGTGCAGTAGTAACATAAGTCCTGTTGGTTTACAATTGGAATTTGTTCTCAAGACACCCACAGTTTTCAGTAATAGGCCCTATGACCAACATCAATGATAGAGTATGGGTTGACATTTCTAGAGCATTTGCAATGTGCTGACGATTCCTGTGAATGTCCTTATCGAAACCCCACAGCTCTCTTATGCCATCTGTGCTGTGACTCTCCATTGCTGAAACTCAGAGTGGTTAAGTTACCCTCCCAGAGCTTCAGGGTGATCAAGGAGAAGAGCCAAGCTTCAGACCCGTCCTAGTGACTTTATTTTACTGAATATGAATGCACTGGGGTCCCCCAGAGTAAGGGCTGGGGTTGGTGCAGGGAAGCCAATATGGTTCCAGGCAAGGAAGGTGCAGCGGGAGGCAAACACCAATTCATCTCTACATCTGCCAGCTCAGCACTTCTCCCAGGGCCTTGCTCTGCCCCACCTCCAAGCTCTGTAAATTCCCTTCCCTTTCTCCTCTTTTCCATATTATTTGCCTCTCAAGGGCATCCTTGGGTATTAGTCAGACAGGACTGAGTGGTACGTTGGGTGTGGAGAATGTTGGCTTCCACTTCCCCAGGAGCAGAGGTGAGCTCGTTGGGTGGAGAGGTGGGGAGTGAATAGGAGGACAGAAGCAACACAGATGAATGAAACTGGATAAATTAACTTTTGCTATTCCCAAGGAATATAGAGAATTGAGAGGGGAGCAGAGGAAAATAAGGGGAAGGATTTTCCCTTTTGGAAAACTCAACTTCTAAGGCTACATTATAACAAAGAGGAGGGTACCTGCCCTAAGCCTGGCCAAAGATGAATCTTAATTCCTCTCCCAGACAGTAGTTTCAGCCCAAACACTGACAGCTCCCTCCAGGGGGCACCTCTGTAGGGGCTAAGTAAGCTTTCCAAAAGGTTTTTTATATAGACAGAGTAAAAGAAGTGGCTAAAATCAAGGTGAAACTGGGGAGTTAAGACTTTAGTTGCACTTCCCCAGATGGAAGGCCTTGGCATGAGCTTCTAGGGGTGTCAGCAAATTTCCCCTGAGCACTGTGCAGGCCAGTTCAGAAGTTGAACCATCAAACACCACACAAAGGGCTCAAATTGTCTCACGTTTTAACTGGCTGACTCTCTAGAAACCTTCTTAGCTGTTTCCCTTTAATTAGTCAGATATCTAATAAACAAGTTAACTGGTGAAAAGGTTGAGAGTTAAAAGACTTCCTTAGACTCTTATTCATAAAGCTCTCCCTCAGTTACAGTCACTTGGGTCAGCTTCCAGCCTGTAAAAACGCTGATTTGTCAACTCACACCAGCAGGAAATCAGGCAGTCACTGGGTGCTCTTTCCCACCTCCCCTGGGGCCACCCAAGGGGCAGGCTGTGAGTCAGGCCTCAGCCCCACCCAGTGCACTCCAGCAGGCACCCACACTTCCTGAGAAGCCAGGGGATAAATGATGTCTGTTGGCACCTTAAAATACCTTGATTCAGAGTTAGGTATTATGTTTTGAAACTAATATTGTTTTCAAGTCAGCAGTCTGAATTCAAAGTAAATAGAATAAAATGTGAAATTTAATGTCAAAATCTCAAGTCTTATTAGTTGCTGCCAGGATTGTAAAATGGGACAGTCACTCAGGAAAATGGCTTGTCTGTTTCTTAATACTAGAAGCGAAGCCACACACTCACACAAACCAGAGAAATGAAAATGGCATCCACACAAAAGCTGATGCATGAACAGTCACAGCAGCTTTATTTAGAACAGGTAAAAATTGTAAACAGCAAAAATGTTTCTCAATAGGTGGCGGGTTAAACAAACCCCAGTGCATCCACACCATGGAATAGTGCCCCACAGCAAGTTGGCATGAACTGTGGGCACACACAGCGATTTGATTGGATCTCAAGGGCATTATGTTGAGAGGGAGAAGTCAATTTTGAAAGACCACGTTCTGTATGATTCCATATATTTACATCAATTTCTCAATAACAAAATTATAGAGATGGAAATAGTGACTGCCAGGGGCTCAGGACTGGTGAGGGAAAAAGGGGGTCAGGGTTAGGGGTGAGGGGGACTAGAAAAGGGAAGCGGGAGGGAAGTACCTGTGGTGAAGAAAGAGTTCTGTGTCTTGGTTGTGGTGCTAGTTACATGTGAGGTAACAGAATAGAAGTGGGGGTTTATTCACCAATGCCAGTCCCTGGTTTTGCTATAGTCCTGGAATTAGGAAAGTGATAAGTGCTGGGGGCGGTTGGATAAAAGGTTTGGGAGACTTCTCTGAACTGTTTTTGAAACTCTCTATGAATCCATAATTACTAGAAAATAAAAAGTTTTAACCTGTACATGTTTATTCTTAAAGAACCCAAAACAAAGCAACGAACTGTACCAGCATGCTCCGAGGAGCAGAGCTAGTAGGGAACCTGCAGATGACCCTGCAGTCCCTGCCGTCTTATTCCATTAGCATCATTAATATAAAAGGACCTGAGGCTGCAGGGGTGACCCAGGATCCCAGGGAAACCAAGGGGAAGAGCTTGGCCTCACTGGAGTCTGTGCTTAATTCTGCTCTCCTTGTAGCTTTAGCCCCTGTTTCCAGTGGAAGGTCCTGGGCACTGGGCCTGCCTGCTAGCCTTCACAGCAGGTGCTTGTATACAGACCTGGTGGAGGGGTGGTGGCTGGGGGAGTGTGCTTGCAGACACCATTGATGCCTGCACTGGGCCAATCCCATCGTGGGTGGCCTCTGATCCAGGTTATAGATCACAATTTCTCTGCCCCTTCTTGCTGGCCTGAGCTCCTGGTTTTAGAATACACTGTCTGTAGTCATGTCCTTACAAAAGCCTATGGCTTTCCATGATGTGTTAGACCAGTGACAGAGTCTCCTGGAACCCGTGGGCCTGGTGCTCTGTGGTCAGACCCAGTGGGCAATGTACCCAGGGGACCAGGACAGGGAGTTGCCTCTGCTGGGCTGATTCGTCACGCTCCTCCAGCCCAGCATGTCTTGTGCTCAGTGGAGCACCCATCTCCATAATTGCCCCTTCTCTTCCCCTTACCTCCCCTCCCCTCCCCCAGATATGAGATATTCATGAGTCTATATTCTAAATAAGCCACATTCTTAGAAAAAACAGGTGCAGCGCAGCAAGTTCATTAAATAGATACATATGTATATGTATGACTATATGCATACATATGGGTAATATTTCTGTATTTGCAAAGTTTTCAATAATGAATAGGATTACTTATGAATTAAAAATAAAGTCATAGTGAAGAAATATCAGTCAAGGTCAAATGGAGGGACAGTGTACATAATAACTGGTACTCTTAGAAGTGTCAAGACCAAAACTGAGCAATTAGCCAAGATTAAAGGAAATAAAGAAGAGATGACAACTAAATGCAATGCAGAATCCTAGACTGGGCCCTGGAGCAGAAAAAGGGCATCAGTGGGAGAAATTAGTGTACTTTGAATAAGGATTATAGAACAATTGAGAGTATAGCATCAGTGTTAATATCTAATCTTGGTTTTTAAGATGTGTGCATTAAAGGAAGCTGAGTAAGAAGAAGGAAACGCCTATACTATTATTGTAGCTTTCCTTTAAATCTAAAATTATTTCAAAAGAAAAATAAATAAAATGGAACCAGTGACAACATCCCACTCCCGAGGGTACGCAGAACGTCGGAGTCTAGCATAAGCATGCACTTTTCCCCTCCTTTGCAGGGGTCCGGCATCACGGTTTGCATCCTAATCCTAGAACTTTTCTGATTCCAGAAGCTCCACCCTTCCAGCCTCCTGACCATAGGTCTCTCTTAGCCTCCAGACTTCTCCCTCTCTCGTCCCCCAGACTTGGGAGAAACTCCAAAGTCACCTCAGTGAGAGGCCTTGACCCCTCCACGATGGAAGAGGCCAGATGTTCTCAAGTCCTGGTGCCACAGCACTTCAGTCACCCCTAAGCACAGCTGACTGTGACAGTAAGTGCTCGAGTCTCCCCCCTAGACAGGGGGCCTGTGAAGGCAGGGGTGCTTTCACCAGTGACATGCATGACAGACAGCAAGCAGGTGGAGGAGTCCATGGAGATCCTGCCAATCCATGCACTCGAGCTGAGATAAAGGAGGCACCCAGGTCCCCAACACAGCACTGCAAGAGCACCAGATGTCATGAGTCTGGCCTGATGCCTACACTTGTGTCCTGGGGAGAAGGGTGGGGCAAGCCCGGCAGAAACCCTTGGGTGGGGTTGCAGTTGCAGTCACCCAAGTGCTGGGCTTGTCTGGTCTGGTTTCTCTTTCTCATCACCATCAATGGGTGCCCTTTAACCAGTCACCGAAAGGTCAATCAGCCCAGTGTTTCAGGCAGATGACTGAGAGAGTTGGTCAGGTCCAAGTGAAAGCTGGAACCATTTTCTATCTATTCCTCTGGCCCGCGGCAGCAACACTGCCAAATTCAGAACTGGTGAGAAAATGTCACCCACAAGCTAGATGTTTCACAAGGTGTTTGAAAAATGGCTTTGCCCTGAATTGCTCACCAGACTTCAGTATCCTCACTAGTGAAACAGGACAGTTAGTTCTGAGAGGACTCGAGTTCTGTTCAACACACAGCTCTGCAGAGTGGAACAGACTAACTGCCAAGCAGCTATGCGGGCCACAATTCAGCCACAGGGAGGCCCAAAGAGTAAGGCAGCAGCTCATGTCTCCTGTGTAATCAGGGCGGCTGACACTTTTATGGCAGTCTGTCATGAGCAACCTCCCGGGACAAGTCCACATAAATCCAAGTTCAAAGTCCACTGACCTGACAATTAAGAAATGACAGCAGACCCTTCCTCAGAAGGAAGGACAAAGCCCCTATTTGGAACTTGAGAAAACCACAAATAAGCAGCTGGAGAAAAGAAACCCTATTAATGAAAATCCATTTCCAACATCTTCCTGAGAATCCAGGATATTTTAGCGGGGGCCCCCGTCTACTCCAGTCACCAGGTGGCATGCCTGTCACTAAGGGTAGCTTCATACCCCACACAGGAGTGCAGAGAGGATTAGGGAACTCCAGGCTCCTAGCCAGACAGGGGTAATGGGTATCCCAGCAGCTCTGGCCCTGGTCCCCTTTCCCCGGGAGTGCATTCCTTCGCCAGACCAACTTCCACGCCCTCCCCAGGGGGCCTGCTGGCCGGCACTCACCACCTCGGGCAGGATGAAGGCGTAGGGGATGGTGAGGAAGAGCCGGATCCCGGGGGGCACCTCAGGCGGGGCGTGGCTGGTGACCGGTGGGGGGTCCCGGGCTGCCATGTCTCACCACTGCCAGGCACCGGCGGCTCCGCTGCAGCGCGCCCGCGCAGCCCTCAAATATCACCTCCTGCCCGACACACCCATCGGACGTCGTCTGGGAGGGAAAAAAAAAAAAAAGTTCCAGCCGAGCAGGTCCTTCCACTGACTCCCGCCAGAAGAATCCTCAGCGAAATGCGGAGGGCGCATCAGACCGGCCTCCGGGGGGCGCTGGGCACAGACCGTACTCACAGAGATCGGGAGTCTCTTCCCAGACTTTTCCTCCTAAGAAGTTGTTGCATCCTGCAGCATATTACTCCAGGAAGGCTAGCTACAGCCATTGCTCTCTACCCGGAGCATAGGTGAAAGCCAACAGAGACCTTCTATTGAGGACCTACTATGAGCCAAGCAATATCTTCAGAGGATTCTGGTGCTCCCACAATTCTGCACATGGCTATTTCACCCTTTTGCCACGTAAGGGGACCTGGAATTTCCCAGGTCAAATCAAGGTCACAGAACTTGTCACTGAAAATGGGTCTTACATCTGTCTATCCCTCCTGCATGCCAGGCCCCTCTCCACCTCTGAGAGGCCCTATCCACTCAAAGCAGAGGGAGAGGGTAGCCCTCGCTTCCAGTTCCCATCCTGGGACTGGACACTTCCTTCTCTCTGTACCCCCTCTTCATGACCCTTCTCTTCTTTCCCTCACATAGCGAATGGAGGAGGACCCCTTTCCGGGAGAAATCCCCCGAACAGAATCCGGAGAAGGGCCAGCTGGCCAGGTGCTGCCCCAAACTCCAGTGAGCCCTCCTCCTGCTCCAGGTCCCCCCACGGACTCCCAGTCAGTGCTGAGGGAGCTGGGCTTGGGGCCAGGCCATTCCTTCCTGCCTTCCTGCAGGCCAAGCCTGGGATGTGGCTGCGACCCAGTGCGGCAACTCCTCCAAAGACAGCACTGGAGATTTGAGCTCGTTCCCTCTCTACCTTAAAATCAACCACCCCACAGAAAGGACTCCAGTCTGCTTGGGTTGCAGGGTTTAGGGTTCCTTCTCCATGGCCTCAGCCTTGCCTACACAAGCCAGTCGGGAAGCCACACCCTGGTGTAGAGGGGATGTGGGGTAAATAGATGTCCTGTGACAAGAGGCCAGTGTCTGCTCACTAGCAAGGCCAGTGTGTTCCAGGACCTGCAGGGAGTGGAGAGCCTGCTGGGCCTGTGCCTGGCCTGGGGAGAGCCAGGGCCAGGCTGAGGGGCATTTGACCAAATGAAGACAAGCAAAGGCATTGCAAGGAGAGGCAAAGGGCAGAGGAGAGACCTCAAGCCAGCGTGGAGCCCTTCTCCCGGGTCTATGGGAAGAGTGAGGCCCTACTCTCACCTCTTGCCCCCTCTCTTAAACATGGCAAGTAAACGCTGGGCCACTTTTCTGGGCTGTAGTATGGCACAGCATGGTGGGGGCAGCTGAAGGAAAACACCCTTTGTTAGGTTCACTTCTCATGCATGAAGTAGAGGTAATAATAGATCTCGGAGTCCCTCAGAGAGCGTCTGAGCCACTCTCACCTTCTGAAGCAGTCAGTATATTGGGAAATGACGAAGTGACAAAACAAGGACATTAAAAATGTGGCATATTTTAAATATTTACATTTAACCAAGAAGGGTTATACTATTTGTGAGAAAGTATAACACACTCCACCTCAGCTGCTCACCTTCCAGTCTAGTCAGTGAGTCTCTGGGGGGCTGCGGCTACAAACGCACTTGGAGACTCGTGCAGATGTGAGGCTGTGGGGGCGCCAGGTCCAGAAGGGTGGTCTGGGCTTCTCCGCAGAGGGCCTGCTGGCTCCCAGTTTAGGGCTGAGGATGAGAGTTAATTTTAACTCACTCAAGCAGTACTCGGAGCTGTCCATCACTTTTATCATTGCCTCCATCTTCTTTCTCATTTGTTAGTTGGTGGGTTAAATGAGATAATATATATGAAAACATCTAGGACAGTTCTGGCCTTTGGCAGATGCTTGATAAAGTTCTGGTTTATCTAATTCTAATGCTGAGATCACTTCTCTTCTGACTCTTTTCCATGGCAAGACCAGCACCTCTCCTATTAATAGTTCCATTCTGGTAAAAACAAAAAGTTTTTTTTTTTCCTCTTGTGTATTTCTTTTTTTTTATATATATATAATATATATTTTTATTGTTATTTATGTCTTTTACATTTTGCATTCCCCTTAGGTAGCCCACCACCAATTCACCCGTGACCCATCTCCATGGTCCCTTGAGTTCTTTTCTATTCCATTTTGTGCCCTTTCCCTTCCCTCCCTCCGGCTCCTTCCTCCCCCTCCTCCCCCCCCACTGATTGTCTCTCTCCCACCTGGCCTCCCTATAGTCCTGTTATAAGTGAAACCATTCGATATTTTTCTCTTTCTTTCTGGTTTATTTCACTGAGTATGATCCCCTCTAATTCCATCCATGTCGCTGCAAATTGCATGTGTTTATCTTCTTTCCATGCTGAATAGTATTCCATTGTGTATATGTACCACATCTTCTTGATCCA